>BQNB010006621.1:68488-96792 GCA_026074375.1 Tanacetum coccineum | reverse complement strand
CCTCTTCGAGATAAGTAATCATTGCACTGAATAAACAAACCAACTTCTAATCGGATTAATGATGGCTAATACAGTTTTCTATCATAAGGCTCGACCGCTCTTTTATCTTCTGTTAATTTGCTTACGTAGGTTAAAGTGTCTTGAATTGATTGTAGTCACCAAACAAACCCGTGCCAGTCTCTCAGGCTGAAACCCCATATTACCTATTAGAATTAGGATTAGAACTAACATATGATTACCATAGGTTTGACTTAGATTAGAATTAACTTAGATTAGATAACCAAAATATAAATAAATTGAGAGATTTAACCTCGCTTCAAGTGTTCAACACCCTACTTACCACGAATCTATCACCGACCGGGTACACTGCCCGTTAAAGTGTTGTTTTTGGTTAAGTCGGCAAAATATAAATTTAAAACTTGAAATATCATAAATAAACACCACACAACGACACATCACTTACAAATCTTCCTCGTCTTTTAAAAAGTTTCTTGAAGTCTCTCACGGCCATGGCGTATTCTTTGTCTTCACTATCGGAGGTCAAACTATCTTCATCACTAAATTCCTTTTTGGCCTTTAAGGCAAGAGATCTATTTTGTTCTCTTTAGCCTTTAAACATTTAGGAATCTTTCTTTATTATCACTTCCTAAACTTTCAGGTTTCCAATAAGTTCATCAAGCGATAGTGATGTTAAATCCTTCGACTCTTCAATAGCCGTGACCTTTGTGCGCTATTTAGGATGAAGTGCCCTAAGAAATTTCCTAACATAATTCTTTACGTGGTAAAGCATTATAAATTACCATTTTAGCAAGTTTCTTTTTAAGATCATCGTTTTGTTTTTTAAATGGTGAAATTTCATCCTTTTTAGTTTTGGAATTATTTTGAATAGGAGGAAAATCACCATCGGTAAATAACATACCAAAGATCTAGATCTTTTGATTTCACATAATTTTCGAATCTATTTTTCTAATAAATAAATCCATCACTTTCAAATAGTGGTGGTCTTTGCATAGATTGCCCTTCTAAATATTTTTCCGATTCCATATATCGATTCAAGTTTTAAAATACAATTTATTTTAAAAATCTTGTTTGACGTGGCTCCTGATACCAATTGTGGAAAACTAGAAGGAGGGTTGAATAGTTTACCGCTTTTTAAATTAATGTATTGTTTGTTTATAAAATTTAGATTTGACTTTATGTTATTTCAATATATGCACAATATGAACAATATAAGTAAGTAAATAAATGAAATGAAAGACAAGTGATAAGAGTTAGAAAGATCAAACCACAATACAAGGATTTATAGTGGTTCGGTAACGAAGCACCTCTTCACCCTACTCCACTCCCTCGAGCACCAAACTTGAGAGTTCTCTTCACTATGTCAACAAACTCCCTTTAGGCGGAGAAAACCGTACATAACTTTGCTTACACCAATTTTTGACACGAAGCAAAATGTCAAGTTCTAATCCTAACTAGAACCAATCTATCACAACTTCTAACCACACAACTTCACACCAATTCACACCTTTGCTTTACTTCACAACTTCTTCTTCACTTCATAACTTCTCTTCTCTTCACAACCAAGACACTACTACGATCACACCAATCTAACACTACTTACTATGATCACTACGATCTAACTATACTTTCAATGATCACCACAATCTAACTATTATACACAACTACAATACACACCTTTACAATATACATAAATGATTTACAAGATCTAACACAGCTTCATAACAACACCAACTAAACTATAACACTTCTTGGCTTGATGATAAGAAGTATTCTTCTCTTGCACTTGAGTAATTAAGCTTGAATCACTTGGAAACAAAGCTTTATGATTAAATGATCAAAGGAATGAAAGGAGAGTATAAACTGATTTAGAACAGAAAGAAAGTATGTGCAAACAGTGAGAAAATCAGTAGGGAACAGTCTAGTATTTATAGGCAATCTGGGGGTAATCTTTGTCTGGCCGGTCCCTTTAATTAGGGTGTCGGCCCCCTTATAATTAAGAGGACCGATCGTGTATTTAAGGGGTCTGGCCAGGCCAGGACGCTCCCTTTTTTGTCTTTTCCATGGGAGGTGTTTTCTTGAATATTTCTAGCCGTTTTTAGGTAGAAAATTTGAATTCAAAATATTTATTTGAATAAAATATTTCTTTTAAATCTAAAAATATTTTGTAAAAGTTATAAAAATGTTTGTGACATTTTTATATTCTTAATAAAAAAATGTTAGTGCACAAAATAAAAATTCCTACACAGATTACATAATATACATTTAAGCATTACATTTATAATACCTTTAAGAGAGACTACTACTTTTTCTTCAAAAACATGAAACAATTATACTACTAATTACAGTTACGAATCAAATTTTCCATTTTAAAAATTGCATTTTTAACATTTGTGATTACAAAACTAGAGAGACAAAAAATATTAATAACGTTTTTTGTGGTCATTATTTCAAAAATATTAATAACGTTTTTGGTCATTATTTCTATCACCAGATTATGTAATGGCACGAGGCTAATATGCAAACGCTTTGATCCTAATGTCATTAATGCTGAAATTGCGGTCGGAAAACACGTTGGAGTTAGAGTACTCTTGCCAAGAATTCCTCTTGCTCCATCTGAAGAAGACATGTTCCCTTTCAAACTAAAGAGAACACAATTCCCTGTTCACCTTAGCTTTGCAATGACTATCAATAAAGCTCAGGGGCAATCAATTCCAAAGGTCAGTGTCTATTTGCCAGAATCAGTTTTCTTGTATGGTCAGCTTTATGTTGCGTTGTCTAGAGGGATATCAGGTACAACTACCAAGGTATTAGTGAAACCACAAAAAGAATTTGATCAAGAAGGAGTCTGCACCTCAAATGTCGTGTACCAAGAAGTTTTACGCGATGAGTAACGTGCGTTGTTAGATTTTATCTCATAATGATGTAATGTTTCACTTTCAAGTTAATTAAGTGTCTTGTTTGATACACGTTAAGAATTTCTCGCATTTTACAAGTGTTTACACTTTCAATTGATTAGAACGTTGGTTTGTTTATTAAGTTCAATGATTCTTCTCTCGAGGTGGCATGTCATTCTTAGACTTAGGCGTTACATCTTCCTAAGACCAGACACATTAATTCTATCACAATTAAAGCATCCGCATAAAGCATCTTTATTTGTTGATTATAATCTATCTTAGGGATTAAAGAAATAGTGATCTTGTTAAACCCTAGCTCATAGAGACTTTACCCACTTACCGCTTAATGGCAATCTATACACTATTAATCTACATGTCCAACTATCTAATAGAATCAGAATGTTATTTGTTGAATTATCTAGGTCACCTGCTAGTCAACACGATCAATAAACCATCGACAATATCCAATTAACTAGTTAAGCCCGAAGCGTATCCTAAACACAAACTTAGAGGGGCAATATTTATGTAACTATTATTCTAGATGTATAAGTTACTATATGGAGATTTATCCCGGACTCTAGATCCCCTTGGTCCGCTTCACTGGATCCAGTTGAATGATAGGTCGCACACAAAAGCGCGTAAACAAGTATAAATTGATAAACATAAACAAGCACTCAACGATAAATCAAGAAATCAATATAAAGAAATTCCAAACATTCAAATCTTCATAATAATAGCTAATACCCGAAGGTATTAGCCTTCAAACGTAATAATAAATACAAGAGCAATTATTTAGCCAAGGTAAACTAACCGAGTTAATGAATGATACCAAAAACTGAACGATTACTAAAGTATATGGAATTACACGATGTCTCCTATGGAATTGAATACGTTGCTCGACCTCTTATGCACTTTTTATCCTTTGAAAATCAACTTTTGTGGTTTAGGTATCGAGAATATTTAGAACACTTAAAACTCGTTTTTGAGTTTTCTATTTATAAGGTCTGGAAGTCGGTTCGATACGGCATATCCAATGGGTTGGATACGACGTATTAGGGATTTCTTAGAGTAGGGACCACGTTTGATATCTTCTAGAATATTATATTGATTCCAAATCTTGAATACGGCGTATTGAGTCCTCTGAATACATCGTATTAGTCTTTAATCTTTTGTGGTCTTTGGTGAGTGCAGGTACGGATACGCCGTATCTTCTTGATGGATACGGCGTATTGGTCTTCAGAATAGTAATCTTTAAAATATCTTCATTTAAGCTCCAGAATGCGCGCCTTTAGCTATCTTTCACCAATTACTCCATAATTACTACAATTCTCAAATATAAACGATTAAGTAACAATTCTTTGCAATAACATAACAAAATGGGTTACTATCGTGGGATAAATGATGCTATAAAATAGACGTTATTTGATGTCATCAAATATTCCCCCACTTAATCCCCTCCCCCCCCCCCCCCCCCCTACTTGTCTTGATAGCCTTTTAGAATTTACAATAATGTATCCCTAGGATATTTTCCGTTAAAGCATTTATTTGATCTATTACACGTACACAACCAAACACCTCACGAAATAGGAAGATGAAAACACTCAAATCACTCAACTAATCTATGTGGTAACATGTAACTAAATTGCTTAATTGCTCGGTCGTGACGAGTATTCTATCATATGCTTGGCAAGGATACACATCTCCACCACTAAAGCCAATGAGTAACAAGTTTATAAAGGTAAATATAGGATTTTGTATGGAAAGGCGTACGGTTGATCATTCTACAATCTTTCGCCAGAAGTACCACTCAAACAGGGCAACTGAAGCACACATACATGGCCGTAACGACGGAATAGACATGTGTGTTCGAACACATCCCCATTCGAATTTAACCAACGGTTAGGATGAAGAATGATATAGGGTGAGAACCTTCTAACTTTCACCAAAAGTCATAAACCAACGAGGTACAAAGCATGCATACATGGCCGTAACAACGAAATAGACATGCATGTTTGTATGAATCCCTATTCGCGTAAAACCAACTGCTAATCATGAGGTAAGAGGGAAGTAAATTGTTGTTAAGTAAAAATTAAGAAACAAATAGAATAAATCCTAAAGTACAAATTGCTATACACTTTTTCCCGACCATTACCATGATAAAGACATAACTATTTACAACGTCTTGATCATCGATAAAAAACAATCAACCTAAGTTGGTGTTCCCGTAACGGTCAACTTCCCAATCATCCCAAAACTTTACATACTCTACAAGGTAAGTGGTGATATCTTCCACTTTATACAATACTCAACATCGTTGATTTCTTTGACGTATCAATGAATAATCGATCCTTCGTGTAATTCCTTCGGTAGTTGCGAAACGATTATCTTCAAACTTTCCTTCTCTTTTTTGTTGCAATTTTTCTCTTTTTTTACTTCAAATCTCGGTGTAGTTTCACTATCTTTACGATCATAATAATTTCGGAAAATTCCTTCAGTAGTTCTTCGTTCTCCGGGTTCACCATTAATTGCGACGGTAGTAAAATCACATGAGCTTTGACTACTAATATACATTCCCATTTGCAATGTGCAAATTTCCAACCGCATAAAAGATAGAAAAGGAGACAAGACTCGAGAAACACAAACTTTACACTCTAAGCAACTAGCAACTGTAAAATAAACTTTAATCTAACAGGGTAGGTTAAGGGGTAAGGGTGTAACGAAACAAATAGTTGGTGTAATTCCTAAAGGATTGGCTCTACGGGTTGTTATAGTGGATCTTTACTCTAAAGATGAGAGTGGTAATTGTTCCCGGAATAACGTTTTCTATAAAATCTCTTTTTTGATCAAAGTCAACGAAAATGTGATATAGCGGGTCAAAACGTGGGTCAAATGTGGTTTTTAGTAAAATACGTAAGTTCCAGCAGATTCTTGCAGGGGCATTATGGTATTTCCTGTCGAGTTTCGGGTCTCGGCTAAAACTAAAAAATTGTCCAGAATATCGTTTCGCATAAAATCTATTCTTTGTCCGAGTCATGAAAATGTGATTTTTAGAGGGTTGTTTGATAGGGTTCAAGACTTAAATTAATAATATATATAAAAAAAGTCAAAGTCAAACAAAGTCTAACGTAGGACTTTTGAAGTCACGGGTTAATATCTAAATTGCCGGACGTTTATAAAAATAATTAATGGTTATTTATTACTACGAGTAAGATGTTTTAAACTTGCCGTTTTTACGAACGAGGTTGATTTTAAAAAAAATTTTGGTTATAATCGAAAAAATATATAATCGATGCGCAGTAATTAATAACCAAAGTGAAAGTCGAAAGTTCGACGAGATTATTAAATTTTTTTATAAATATACTTGATAACGAGAACTTACTAAAAATGGTAACTTTCCGAAAAATAGTAACTTTTTAAAATAAAAATTTCCTAAAATAGAAAGTTGTCGGTTAAACGAATGAATGGTATAAACAAAGAATTATCGTAACCTAATATTGTGGGGTTATAGGATCTAAGGCGCAAGTGGATTTCTCATCACATGTATGATATATTAATTTTTAATTATATATATATATATATATTTATATATAGAATATATATTTATATTTATAATATATATATAGTATTATATATATATATATATATATATATGTGATTTTGTTGTTACGATGTACGCATCGTTAAATTATACTCTTTCGATTTAGTAATCGAGCGCGATCTATAATTTTAGGTCGAGATCGCGTTTTGGATTCTCGTGAGAGACTTCTTCGTCTTGATTATCGGTTTTCGTTATGGTGAGTTCATAGCCTCGCATTTTTACACTTTAAATGTTAGGAATAAATCTCTTTATGACTTAATTACTGCAACAGTACTAAAAGGATAGTTTAGTTACTGCCAGCATAAAGTTAGTACTGCTAAGGAAACTTAATACTGCTATGGTTGAAGAAGTTTGTACTGCTAAATGGTAAAAAGCTGTTGAATGAGATAAGAATGTTTCATGGAGAGCATTTCGCGGATATTTAGTTTTGAATTGTAACTGTTCTAATAGATAGGCAGATATATTGTAAAGGGCTCCTTGTATTTCTTATAAATGGAGATCCCTAGAGTAGTATAGTTAGAAACTTTTAGAGATTATTTTTTAGAGAAAATTTGTAATTGGCTTCAAGGTTGTGTATACCCCAGTTGTACTTAAAGATGTACTCGTATTTAAAATACTTACATCATATAAACTTGATCATCATGTTAACTACATGTATACATATATATTTACTTTATTTATGAGTTTTCATAATTATTACCAACTAGAAACCTAAGACCCGTTACTAATTGTATAGGTCTTGGTTGATCGACTCGCCTACTCCCGAAGTTCTTATTCATATCGCTATTCTCTTCCGACATCACTAGTGAGTTCATAGCCTCGCATTTTAATACTTTAATTGTTTTATAAACCCGCGAGGGGGATAACATGCTTGTTTTTAAAAATAGAACACAAGGGACCCGAATGTATGCTAGTAGCCTTGATTATTATAAGTTAGCTTAACTCGCTAGATAAAAGACCCGCGGAAATCATGAATTGTTAACTACCGGGTAATGGTAGACGCTTATACATGAAATAGTACTATTTGGAGGTTGCCACCTCCAATCCGTGACGACTGGCTATCGTCTCGTGTCGGGAAAATGACACTACGGATGCGTTGTATAGAGAGTAATATGCACTCATAGCGAGGGTGTATAGTGGGCATTCTTTTTAGATGGTAACGTTCAATGTCATGAGACTTATAATAATCCCCCTATAACTTTGTCTGATCCACATCGTTATGTCTTGATGATTTTGAGAAATGATACTTGTGTTCGGAATTTATTATATATATAAACTCTATGGATTCACTCAACATTATTGTTGACTTTTTAGCATGTTTTATCTCAGGTCCTTGAAGGTAATTCGGTGATGAAGATTTCGGAGAAGCTAATGAAATAAATATTTTGAAGGCCCATTTAAAGAAAATCATTCGAAGAAAATATTTGAAAATGATGTATTGATTATGAAAACATTTGGGACCTATGTTGTGAAACTTTTTATTTCGAATGGCTATATTTAAAAACGTCTCTTTTCGAGTCGTTTTCTATGCTTGAGTTATTGTATTATGACGTAGCACCCCAAATGACCCTTCCGCTGTTATATGAAAAATGGGGGTGTTACATGTATAATACTTATACTTCCATTACAACATGTATTTAACATCCATATAACATATGACAAAGTTTATCAAACCATGAACAAGAGTAAAAATCCATTTTACATGTTAATAAGTTTCTTAGATGGTGATTTACTATATAACATCATATACACATAAAGAGTTTATGGTTTTTAGATAACCTTAATATGAAGTATGATGATGAACAACAAGATCTAAACCTTAGTTTAGATATTAAACCTAAGCTTCCAATACATAGAAAACCCTAATCCCAATGAAACCCTAATCTTAAACCTTTATTAATTAACCCTATTAAATGCTAATCAAAACCTTCAAACCTTCTTGTAATACCTTAGATATGATGTTACATTACTTGTATATGTGGTAAATAAAATTTATATGGATTATTTAGGGGTTTTGAGTTTGGTCGTGGGTTAAAGGAGAGAAACAAAGAGAGTGAGTGCAAATTTTTGCTTAAGGAAATGAAGTGTGTTATCTCTTTACTAGTAGGCATGTATTTATTGGTATGTGTTTAAATACACATACCTTTGACCTTTAAAAAACGTGCTTAAAAGACTAAAAACATATCAAAAATACATTGTATTTATGTGTTTTGCATTTATATTGTGTAGGTAACAGATATACGAGAAAAGGACAAAAATGAAGCCAAAACAAAAAAACCGAGCACGAGAACAGAAAGAGCGTGAAAAAAGTCAAAAAGTCAAATTCAAAAAGTCAACCAAAGTCAACACCGAGAAGTCAAAGTCAAAACCGAAGCGAAAACCAAAGAAATACTTAATGGGCCCACCCGTACCCATCTAATGGGCCGGTTCAGCCCATTAAGGTATTATAAGAAGACTAAAATGGTTAATAAACCATTTAGGGCCCAAAACCAATTCATGCCCAATACCAACTTAACAGCCCAACCCCATTTAACAAATAAGGCTATTAAGTTAGTCCCAAAGGACTTTCCTTGCAACAAAACCATACAACTTCAGGGACTGAAGTTGTTAACTCTTTTATAACATTTGCACCACAAGGACTGCCCATGCAATCAAGCAATACAAGTTAAAGGGCCATTTCTGTCAAAACCCCAAACCTTCACCCTTGTTATCACCAAAACAGAATACAAACACAAACTTTCATTTTGGCGCCAAATTGCCATTTCTGTGTCTTCTTTACCCTGCACCCTACAACAAAACAACAAAAACATCACCCTCCTCTCAACCCCACATCACATGGGTCATTTGCCACCTTGGCAATCCCATAAACCCTCATTCGTCCAAGGAAAAAGACAAAAATAAAGGGTTGAGTTCGTTTGGCTTGGAGAGCACTCATAATGGATGACTATGTAGGGTTAAAATTTGAATTAGTTGATAATTTAGACGTGTTTTTAGGATTCCCGGTTTGCGTTTTTAGTTTAAATTTGTGTTGCCTTAGTGGTTTTTAGTTAATTGCATTAATTTTCCGGTAGATTTAGAAAATCAATCAAAATCTTTGTTATTCAAACATCAAATATCAAACCGACTCTCGACTCTCAAATTTGCATTCCTCGTCGAGAAAACGACCCAGGAATATCATATACTACTCGGATTTCATTGATTTTCTTTCTTTAAACCTTTTCAAGGGTCACTTGATTTGGTTCGGTTAATATAAGTAGTATATTATATATTATTATTTATATGTACCTAAATTGATAGAAGTCAATTTTTGGCGCCGCTGCCGGGGAGGAGTGTAAGATGATTGTCGTTTCTGACGTTTGACAATTAGTGCTTTGAAGATCCTTCCGTGTGAAGTTATTTTGCTTATTTTCTTATAAAAAAATACAAAAAGATTTTTTTTTTCTTTTTTTTAGTATTATATATAAGACAAGAAATATCAAAAATATAAAAAATTGTCCTAATATATAAATAAAATGAATCAATCATATAATACTCTCAACTATGAGTATTATCATTAATAAGTTGTTGATCCCAATAATGGCAAGGTTGGTTTCACCAGATGGAAATAGACAAGAGGAAAGGATAGACTATGATGAGGTTTTTCCTTCTATGGCTAGGATTGAAGCCATCTGGATCTTTTTGGCCTTTACTTCTTATATGGGATTCATAGTTTTAAGTCAGATGGATTAAGAGTGCCTTCTTGTATGGCACAATTAATGAGGAGTGATATTGTGTCCACAACCTCTAGGTTTTATAGTCCGTTAAGTTCCCTAAGAAGGTCTACAAAGTTGTAAAAGCTCTGTATGGTTTACACCAAGCTCCCAGAACCTGGTATGCTACTTTATCTAATTTCTTGTTGAAGAGTGGATACAGAAGAGGAACCATTGACAAGACTCTTTTCATCAAGAAGGACAGGAATGATATCATGTTAGTGCAGGTTTATGTAGATGATATTATTTTTAGTTCTACAAAGAAGTCTTGGTGTGATAAATTTGAGGCATTGATGAAGAGCAGATTCCAGATAAGTTCTATAGGAGATCTCACCTTCTTTCTTGGATTACAAGTCCAACATAAAGAAGATGGTATTTTCATAAGTCAGGATAAGTATGTTACAGAGATCTTGAAGAAGTTTGATTTTGATAGTGTGAAGACTGCCAGCACTCCAATTGAAATCCAGAAGCCCTTGATCAAGGATGAAGAAGCTGCTGAATAGATGTACATCGATTAATATCCATGATGGCTCATTAATGTACTTGACCTCCATGTCTTCTACGCCTGATATATGATGTAGTCTGTGCTTGTTACTCGGTTTCAGTAACACCAAAAACCTCACATCTTCATGCTGGTGAAGAGGATCTTTTAGTTACAGTCGAAAGCAAACTAAACTGGGCCTTTGTATCATAGAGTGTCATCAATGTTGACCTAGAATCTCTATTCTGACAGTGAATAAGCTGGAGCAAATCCTTGAGACAGAAATCCACAACATGAAGGTTAGCAATTTTTTTTGAAAGAAGACTTATCTCATGAGCAGTGTCAAGAAACAAAAAATCGTGGCTACTTCTACTACAAAGGCAAGTAGTATGCAGCTTCCTAACTACTGTAGCAAGTATTTTGATATCAGAATCAAATGTTAGACTATAGGTTCAATTTTATGAACACAAAGATCTACATTGATAATGAAAGAACAATATGCATTGTAAAGAATCCAGTGTTTCATTCCAAAACAAAGCATATTGAGATTAGGCACCACTTAATTAGGGATACTTATGAGAAAAAGCTTATCCATGTGTTTAAGATTCACACTGATGATAATGTGGCTGCTCTTTTATATAAAACCAAATCTTTTGATGATAGCAATATTCAATTTCTTAATAGTTTAACATTGGAAATGATCAACCTATAGCTTGCATAGTTCATGGAGCAAAATGCAAGTTGATTTGTTGATAACTGTTTGGAAAAATGATGTTAAGGTTCATTAATGTTCTATAGGTAAGAGGATTAGAGCCTACATATGGTACTAAGTTAACACCTTTTGGTTAATACTGGTAGGCAAAAAGTTTAGTACTTGCTAGTCCAAAACTAAGTAACTATCTCTCTGCCAAGGCAAACCTTAGTACCGTTAAGTTTACCGTTAGAAACGGGGAGATAGGGAATCAAAGTGTAAAATTATAGGTTTCTTTTCACCACTGGGTAACTTGAAACCTATATAAACCGATTCTCAATACACCAATTTTACTCACCTAATCTCTCTCCCACCGCTCTCATAATTCCAAACCCTAATCCCGCTAATCCCCCGACGATCATAATTACACCTCCATGGCTGCTCAATATCATTCCCACAAGCATAAATGTTTGCTTGTTTGGGAGAAAACAGAACGAATTCTCAATTCATAAGATCGTAGACTTCCTTACATGAAAGCTCGATGGTACACTGCTCTCACTATAAGTCCTACTGTCTCTACTTCCCTTATTGAACAGTTTTAGAACACTGCTACTTCCAAAACAGTCAATTATGTATAGTTACACTAAAGCTAAAGTTCTAGTCAAGACTGTATCAATCTCTGAAGCATCTATTAGACGAGATCTTCTATTTAATGATGTGGATGCAATTGATTGTCTCACAAATCAAGAAATTTATGAAAACCTTCAATTGATGGGGTATGAGGGAGATCTTACAATTCTTACTTTTCAAAAAGCTCTCTTCTCCCCACCATGGAAGTACCTAATTCATACCCTAATTCACTGCCTTAGTTCAAAAAGTACTTCTTGGGATCAATCTCCCATAAATATTGCATCTTTACTATTTCCCCTTAGCTACAATAGAAAATTTAATTTTTTCTAAGATGATTTTATGAGGGTATGAACTAGGAACGTGGATGCTACGAAGCAATTCTTAATGTATCCAAGATTTTGTTCAAGTGTTTAAAATAACCAACATTCAACCTTACCTGCCCCTTTGGATAACATACCAATACCAGTCCTTACACAAAAGAGTTTTCCACTAATATGTCAAAGCAATGACTACACTTTTCAGCCGTGTTCACACCATTATGTCCTAATATAGTTGGCTCAAGCTGTAGTAGATGGGGTGAAGGTTCAGTACAAAACAACTGAACCCCAAACCAACACGCCTCTCCCTCCCTACTTAAGCCCAGTACATAGACCAACCCCCTGCGACTGATCATCATATAGACCCTGACACTACCCAAGTTCCTAGAGAGACTCTTTTTTTTTAGAGGGCACTGATGGAGTAAAGGTGATCAAGATTCATCATACCCAATGAAAGACGCTCATTCATGTTGTAACACATCTGAAAGAGATGAAGTGGACTGAACCCTACAGGTTTAAGATAACCCTTGTACTTTGAATGCACTCAACAGGTTTTTTGATCTATAAAAAGCTAAAAGATGCTCAGCTGTAGAGATTCTTAAATAAGACCTAGAATCCAAGAAGCTAGAAAAGAAGTGTAAGCCCATCATCTCACACCACAGAGCATGGTTAATGAGTGTGTCTAGGTTGTCAAGGACGAAAAAGTTGGGTAAGAAGGAGTCTGTATCCAAACAAAGGAGGAAAATGCCAAACCAGGACCAACTTTGGATGCCTTTGATGATCTTGATGTTGATTTAGCTCATGGTATGGACTACATGGAAATAAAGGAAGCTGTGAATGAGGGGAGGCAAAGCAATAAGACTGAGGAGCTTAATTTGGATGTTGATACTGAAGTAATTGCTAAAGATAAGGGTAGTAGTGAAAAAGGAGGTAGCACAGTTAGTACACTGCTAGGCAGAAGTTAGATACTGCTAAGGCCGATACTGATACTACTAGCCCAGAATTGCATAACCGCTAAGCACCAGTTAATTCTATTGGTGTAACTATTAGTACTTTTGATCTTGAAGTTAGAGCTGTTGAGCCTAGAACTCCCACCGATTAACAACAAGAAAATTGATGATGAAAATATTACTAATTGGCACAAACTTTGATAAAGATGAAAGAAGAGAAGCCAAGGAAAAAGGAGTGGCACTTAAATATGTTTGAAGATTCTTCAAGACATGGTAGAGACAATGCCAACACTTACACCACTTCCATCCATTGATCCTTAAAGGACAAAAAGGAAAGGTATCTTAGTTAGTGAAGAACCTGTCAAGATAAAGAGAAAAATCAAGGGGTAGATCAGATTGAGAGAGATGAAGAATTGTCTCACAAGCTACATGAGGAAGAATTGGCTGAGATTGCAAGAATACAAGAAGAAAAATCAACACAAGAAGAAGCTTCTAGAGTTGCTATAATGGAAATGTTTGATGAAGTCCAAGCAGGTATTGATGTTGATGCATTGTTTGCAGCCAAGCTCCAACAGGAAGATAGAGAGGAGTACAGAATTGAAGAAAGAGCAAAGTTCTTAGCTGAAACAATTGTTGCACAAAGAAAATTCAAAGCTGCACAAAGAGCTGCTGAGATTAGAAGTAGACCACCAACTAAATCTCAACTAAGGATTTAATATGCACTCTGAAGAATATAGGTGGTTACAACACTCTCAGCAGAAAGCAAAGACATTTGAAAGAAATCCAAGCTATGTAGTGACAGACTAGAAAAAGAAAATTGATGACCTATTCAAAACCTATGGATTCCATATGAAAGCAGTAAAAATAGTAAGAAGCACAAGCCTGGTGAAGAAACGATACCCAAAGAAGGAGAGGTTCTTCAAAGAACCCAGACATTACTAAGATTGAAGTATGAACAAGGAAGATGCAGAGAAAGAGTTTTCAGATGTTTCCAAAGAAGAGAAAAGGAGGTCCAAGAATAACAGAATGTCTAAGAGGAAAAGACAAAGTCTGAACTGAAGAAGAAGAGGAACTAAAAGACTTTCTGGAAAAAATTTGTAGAAAAAGAAGTAATGATAGATTATGAAGTCCTGGAGAAGAGAATTCCAATTATTAACTGGGAATCAAAGTTCTATCATTATGACAGACAGGAGCAAGGAATCCTATTACAGGATCTTTAGATCTGATGGAAGCTCTAATGGATTAAGACCTTTTATTGAAAAGGTGACAAGGTTTTTTATAGGCTAGATCTAGTGGATTTATATCAAACCTGTAATGCAGATGTTAAGAAACAATTAATCTAGAAGGTTTTGATCTAGTTCCTTTTGGGGGAGATTTTACGGACAATGTTTGATGCAAATGCAGAATGAGAACTCTGGCAGATCAAGAAAGATGGAAATCTTAAGAGCTAGAAATTATCTAATGAGAATTCTGGGGTTTCATACTATGACACTGGAAGATGGTACTGAGATTCATAACTTTGCAAGAGACGGAAATATCCACTCACAAAGAAACACTTGAGAGGATAGATGTCTTTGAAGTGATAGCTTAGACTGCAAGTGATATTCTTATATCTGCTAAGATCATTCCACAATATCAGATTTATGAAGCTAGAAGCCATGATGGGGGAGAGAAGGATCTTTAAGTGTTGGTTTCATCACCACATAACAAATGGTCATCAGTTCACCATGTTTAACAGACATCAAGAACTGGCTAGTCTAGAGCAAACGACTTCTGGTAAAGACTTCTTAAATCCGTTAAAGGGCTGATAAGTTTATGCCAAAAACTATATGGTTCTCAACTCACTATGCTTCACAGTAAAGAGTTGGCTGGTCCAAAGCAAACGGCTCTTGGTAAAGACTTCTCAAATCCGTTGATAGTTGATAGTTTACTCAAAACTATATGGTTATTAATGCACCATGTTGTTACAATGAAGCATTGGCTATTCCAGAGCAACGACTCTGGTAAAGAAACATCAAATTCCGTTATTGGTCCTGGAGTAGGTTTGCCAAAAAAATACAAGGCCAACTTAGATGGTGTTTGCTGAGTTATGTGATTCTATGAAGATGAAAAAGACTAGAAGCTAAAGAATTTCAAAGATGCAAAGTAACAAAAGACTCAAGTTCATCAAAAGCGAATATTAAAAGTAACGGTGTGTTTTTAGATACATCCTCGCAGGTGTTCAAAAGCTCATAACTGAAGAAACATGAAGGTTAACAGAAGTAAACGTCACGTTTAGGAGGATTGTTAGAGAATTATGTTTCCTGATTAGTATTATTAGTGTTAAGTTATTAGTACTGCTAGTACATTCTTATTTTAGAACTGGGTAGTAAAGTTAGTACTGTTAGTAGAAAGTTAGTACTGCTAATGCATATATAGATAGTACTATGCTAAAAGTGATATGCATAGAATTTAATAGGAATAGATTATGCATGTCAGTTAACGCGTTTTGTAAAGCCCATTAGGGTTTCCTTTGGTGTATAAAAGGAACCCTAATGCACATAATAGAATACAATTTTTAACAAACTTTAAGGTTAGTATTACTGTAAACCTAGCAGATTAATAGTAATCAACGTTCTAATTTTAAATCCATGTTCTTCTTTAGGCAGTATAAGTATAGTTTCCGCATAACTTATATTGTTCAATAGTTTAAAAGTTTCTCTTGTAGTTAGTTTGGATCTATCCAGATTGACTACCACCCTTAACAGGCTAGAAAGATCTATTCAGACTGGGATCAACAAAAACTTTAGTTTTTGACAATTTTACCCATACGTTTCTTTTATCTTTATCAGGGGGTGAGGGTAAAATTTCCAAAAGCCAGATTTTTGTTGTGTATGAAAAAAGTTTGAAGTTTGCGTGTAACCCATCTTCTCCATATGTCCATTTAATATTTCTTTTCTTTCACTTTTCGTACCCTGTATAACGCTTGGGGGCCAGAGCCCATAGGCGCCTATTAGCTATTCAGATTTTTACCCTACTTTGCTATATAAATACTCTTGTATTCTTTATTAAAATCAATCAAATTAAAGATCAAAATATCTCTAATTCTCTCTCTAAATTCTGCTATAGCAAAGAAACTATAAAATAATGAAAAATAAAACTGATAATGATACGACTGCGTGTTTTGTGATATCTCAACTAATGCCCTAGGGCCTCCTTTTATAGACTAAGGAGTCCTAGTCGGCTTACAATATATTCCTAAGATATCTCAATCTTTTATAAATATATATAATATATAATAAAATATAAAATATATATATAAGTATAAAAATCAACAATCAATAAAACCGAGAAGTAGTATAGAGCTTTCCCGGGTCGTTTATCCCCAACGAGGCTGGACTGGTAAATCGATACGATCGAAGATTCGAGTTTGAAGGAAGGAATGAGTTTGGGAAGTTGAAAAAGTCAATTTAGATAATAACGAACTAAAACGTTTAAGAAAAACCTAGAAATTATGAAATTAAACTAGAAAACGAGGGCCCGAATCCCGAACAAAAGGGGGAAAACCTAAAATCTTTAAAAATAAACCTACGAAGAAATTTTTGCTTCTAAACTACTCTAGGGATCAAATAACGAAGAATGAAAAAGACTAGACCGAAAACGGAGTTCGTTTGACCCAAAAACGAGTCAAAACAAAATCCCGCACCCGGACCGTTCTTTAAAAGACAAAAAGTTGTAAAAATGACCCTACGAAAATTTTTATATTTTCTGTTTTAACTTAGTTTTCATTTTAACGCTTATTTCCCAGCTTATTCTTAAGCCTGCACTTAGCCCCTTTAAAACTGAAAAAACCAAAACATGTAGGCTGAGTGCAACCAGCTTCTTTGATAAGCCCTTTTCTTGGCATATTTGAGTTTCAAACTCATTTGTAATTGCTTATTTTAGTAGCCCATAAGCCAGGATTTAAGCTCATATAAGCCAAGTAGCCATAAGGTTCCTCTAAAGAGCTTAAAATTAAGCCCAATAGTTGTCCCTTAGGCTGTTGATTGCCATTTTTAAGCTTATAGCTTATTTGCCTTTTCTTGCTTATCTGTCTATTTTTATTTGCTTATTCTTAGTTGCATTAGCTTATTAGGGGTAGGGGTTTATCTGTTTTTTCTTATTGAGTTGTTAGCCCAGCTTATTTGTTCTAAATTGGCCAAACAGTTTAGCATTTTTGGTCCTTAGTACAAATAGCCCAATCTGTCAACTTTTAGTTTGCTTGTTTAAGCTTATTTTTAAGTTTTGTAAAAACTCACTTTTTTAAAGTTGTTTATTTTAACTAGTTTTTCAAATTTGCAAAAAGAAAATCTAAAAAAAAAGTTTTTATCTTGAAAAGCAGCTTATAGGGAACAACTTTAATGAAGGGGCTTATGGGTGAAAAGCTCTTATAAGCTCTAAAAAACTGACTTAAGCTGCTGACATCAGTGGGGATGGCAAATAAGCTGATTTAAGCTGCCCACTTTGGGCTTAAATTCAGATAATCTAAAGGACTTTTAGTGAAAACCAATTGCAGATTTTTATTTAACTACTTGAACTCTAAATAATTCCTAAATCTAAGATCCTAAATCCAACTTTTGCTAACCTAAATCTGACCTCAAAGACAGCAGTACTAACTTTTTAGTTAGTACTGCTGGTTGCATTTTGCACTTGCACAAGACAACCTTTTGGGGTTGCAGCTGCACTAGCAATTTACCTCTAATGATTGTTGTGGTTTAAACACCTAAATAAGCTCACACAAATCCCTAAGCCCCCTATATACTAATAAGCTATCTTATTCTCAATCAAAAAGTGCCCTGGTGCAAGCTTAACCTCTTTAAGCTCAAAACTCATAACTTCTTCAAACTAAATTCTAAAAACTGTTCTAAACTTGGTAAATTCACTAAACTCAACTGAATGCAAGTATTTGACAAATTGTCATTGACTTTAAAAGTCAAATACAGACTTAAACCAAACACTCCTTAAGAAAAGCTGTCCAAAATATGGTGAGCTTAAAACCTATCTATAAGCTAAAACAGATGAAACTTTTTATCCACTTCTATTAATTTTCACCTACTTAAGCTAATTGAGCTACAAAAGTGCTAGCTTATTAGTGATAATAAGCTAGTTTCTCTACTAGCTTAAACCCTTTCTTTGACAGAATTTTTAAAAAAAATGAACCTAACATGAATTCAACTAATCAGACAAAATTCATACATCTATAAGCTACTTAAACTAATGAAACAGGATAAAACATGAATAATCAAGGATAAGCAAAATGTAATAAGCTACATGGAATATACTAAAATGAATTTTAGAAAACTAAACCTGAGATTTGAAGAGTCTTCTTCACCTAGACATCCAAGTGAAGAGTCTAGGTGATCCTAATGGCTTCCAAAGCCTCTAAACCTTAAAAAAACACAATAAGCTGAATAAGAGTCTATTTCCTCCTTGATCTCAAAATCCACCTCAAAAATACTCAAGTTATCATTATATTCTTGTAACTTGATTAAAATTGAGTAAATGAAATGCTTAACACAAAATTTGACTAGATTTGAGCTTATGAAAAGTAGTAAGCTCAAATGAGCTTATTTAGAGCTTATTTGATGAAAACGACTTAGAATTGAAAACAAAGAACAAAAATACTTGTAAACTGAATTGTATTACTCAACTAGATGAAGTACAAGATTAAAGAAATGAAGTACAAGAGCTTAAAGCTTGTTTACTAAAGGTTGAAAGAAAAATGCTTAAAATCGAGAAAATTACAAAACTGAAAATTAAAATAAAAATAACTAACTAAAAAAACTCTCTAATTTCTTCTGTCTTCCTCTTCTTTTATAACTGAGGTTTGTGTTTGTTGTGTTAGTTTGTGAGAGCAACACCAAAACATCATACTAAACCGTACTTTTTTGCCTTGGGGATTTGATGGGATTGCCAACTTTTGGCTTGGGTTTAAGAGGAGGAGTAGGGGATAGAGTTGTTCATGGGGTTTTGAAGGGTTGCAGGTAGATAGAATGGAGGGTGAACCCGTGACTTGGGTTGTGTTCAAAAAAGGCGGGAAAAGGTGTTGGGTATAACAGAGTTAGGGGAGACAGGGTACAAGTTTAAGGTTTTGGCAAGGTTGGCCCCTATAGGTTATATGAGCACTTGCAACCATGGTCCTTGTGTTTATAACCTTTTTGGGGACTTGGCAATTTCAGTCCCCAAAGTATATATTGGCCTTCTGCATGAACCGTCCTTGGGTGTACAAGTTATAGGACTTGACATCATAAGCCCTTGGAGTACAACTTTGGTGAAATGGCAGTTTGGCCCTCCTCTTCTTTTCTCTTGATTTCTTCTTTAAGTATAAGTTTAGGGACTTACCATTTCAGTCCCTAAACTTATATTTCTTTGACTTTGGCCTCGGGGTTGACTTGGGTTGACTTTTCTGTTGACTTTTTGACTTGATTGACTTTTCGGCTTCGATTTGGCTTTGTCTTTCACAGTCTTTTCCATTCTAAGTCCGGTATTTGTCCTTTTTTGGCTTTGTTATTTCGTCCTTTTCTAGTATCCGTTCCTGCACACACAATTAGCAAAACAATCCATATATTTAGGCATTTTAAGTCCGTTTTTTGGTTATTTTAGCTCGTTTTTAAAGGTAAAAGGTATGTTATATTAAGCACATACCAAAATCCCCCATACTAAGGTATTGCCGTGTCCTCACGCAATGTTATAAGCAAGTAAAGCATTTACAAAACTAAGAATCTCAATCCCCTCGACAAATAACTTTGAAAAGTAGCAAAGCGTATTGCCAAGGGAAACTAAAGAATCAAAGCTTCGACAAGTCCGTTTTCACACTTTTTATTTGTACCTAACTATCCTTAATATTATTTGGATTTTTCTTTTCTTTTCTTGACTTCCTTTATTAACATTAACATTTGGATCATAGAAATGAGAAAGACCATAGAATAATCTACGGATGTCCTGACGGATAAATTCATCGTCCCCGATTTTTCACTAGATCCAAACCAAGCAATTAAACAAGATCATTTGTCAATATAAGTCTACATGCTGAGCACTCATACTTATGACTTGTGAACTTTTAACTCCCAACATGAATATATGGTTTAAATGTGTGTACTCATTTCAACTCAACCATAGATCAACTTATTTCCATAGTCGTAATTCAAGATGAATCATGACTCCAAGCAACAATTTAATTAGGACCTTGTAACTTGATTTTAAAGAACGAAAATTTTACTTAGAACATTTTTGCAACATCTTTCATCATTATAATCATAAGTTCTTAAGGCATGAATGCTTGTTTAGTTTGAACAACCTACCCCAGGCCTTCGCTCCCTAGTAGGATATCACAACCAACGACCGGTGTTCTTAGTTTGAAAACCCACCCCGTTGCTAGCGTAGTGGGAAATCACATCAACACCTTCTTCCTAATATGGCTAATGATTTGTTTGTCTTAGTATTGATCCCTCTACACCTTAGACTCGGCTTCTGAGTGAGATATCACAACACAGCGAAACCTTATGAAGTAAAGATGTCTTAGTTTGAACCCCCATCGCGTGGTTAGCGGAGTGGATATCTTACACATCTTTTACTTGCCTCCATATAATCAAAATGTATGCTTCATTGGCAAAATTTACAATATTACATGCTTGCATACAACGTTCATTCATGCTTCTTTGGCATTTTAACTTTCGAATTATTAAAAACAGAAAAATCTCGTTTTAAAGAATCAGTGTACAAATAATGAAGCTTTTCTAAAACATTGATTGACTTAGTTGACTGAATTTAGCACGTATGATTAGGTTGGATAGAAGCTTATGGGAGAAAAAGCCACAAGGTTACTCATATAAGTTTTAGGAGAAACATGCTTGGCACATAAACTTATATTCAACTCTAATCACTTCTTGTCTTCACGGAAATTTTAAATTAATAATAAAACTTATTAAAATTCAAATGATAGAATTCGTGAAAGCTTAGCTACAAGTGGAAAGTTGAGGAACTACTAGGGCACACACGCCCGATCGAGTCAAAAATTATTCTCATTCTACCCATTAGGAAAGTCAAAACTGTGACAAAACACTTATTTTATTTTTGAAAATTTTTAAAAAAAATTTTTCAATTTTTTTTTTTTTTTTGGTATTTTTGCAAAAATTTGGTGGTAAAACGGGATTATGTGATAACAACGACTGCAGGCAAAAATCAAATCGAAGATTCCCCCCCATACTAGAACTAAACATCGTCCTCGATGTTTCAAAGGGGTTCCTACGTAAATCTAAGGCCGTTTATAAAGTGTGCCAAAAGATAAAACGTTAGTCGATTAGATTTGGATACTGGATTCCCAAAATGAAGCTGAGGATGTGAAGCTCGAGTTAAAAATGACAGAATCGAGAGCCTTCATAATCCGGGAATACCTGGACAAATAAAACACAAGCACAGGAATGGCAGAAGCAAATCTCATCACAACAACACTAGAATCACAAAGAACACAAGACTTATTCATTACTACTACTAAGCTAGGATAAGCATGGGGTGCCTCCCACGAAGCGCCTTTTTTTTTTGTTAACCGAGTCACAAGCTCGACTCGACCCCGAATTCATTGGTCCATGGGGGAGCAAGTGGAAGATAAAATCATCATCGGACTTTCATTCAAGTGGTTTGGATAAACATTGAATTTCATGAAAGTTCCACTCCGATGAGATACATCCGGCATAAAAGAATGATAATTTGAGATGCCGGGATCAAAAATGATATCTTCATCCCCACAGGAGAGAAGATATGGTGGAGCAACTGGATACGTGAGAATAGGTATAAAAATCCAACAATAAAAGGCGAAGAGAGTTCACTTAAAAGTATGAAATCCGTATCCAGGGTGGGATGGGTGGGTAAAACATTAGGCACGTGAACTCTTGTTCTCTTGTTGGGAAATATCATTACACCACCTCCATAGTATAGCATAGCCCAGCCGGGCTTCAATCTAAATGCAGAAATGATCATACTCCGGTGGAGATATGATGTGAGCAAGTTCATCGGCGAACTCCTCATGATAAAAGTCACTCCTATCGGCAGGAGGAAATGGATCATTCGAAAGATCAAAGATAAACGAATCATATTGAGAAAAATCAACATGATAGTGTAACTGCCCATACTCTTTCTCTTAAATTATCGTTATCAATGTATAAAAGCTTTAAAATCAGGAAGAGAAAACTCAGAATGAGTAGTGGGACTGCCACAACTAATCTCTCTAGAATTAAAGCGAAAGTTTCAGATTCGGGAAAAGAATTATCCAAGGGTTTGTAGTCTCTTCCAAGAAAAGATTAGGAAATGTGGAGGTAGACTTGATCATAACTTCGGAAGATGGAGTAGGATTATCTCTTAATGCATCGATCTTAGCAATAAGAAGATTGACATTCAACAATTTTTCACGAAGGATATTGTCTTTGATTGTTAAAAGAATGTCATCATCAATCCTTCCAACTTCCGGATCAACAATCTCCACCACCTCTAAGCTGACGATCTCAACATCGGGAGGTGATGCATCGACATAATCGATATTCTCATAAGAATCGTCATCACTCGAAGTAGAATCATCATTGTAATCGACGATAGTCTCAGAATGTTCATTGAGAGCATTAAGAGAGGTGGTATTTTCACAAAGAGGCACATCACACATTTTGTCGGGTATACCCTCGGGCTCACTTGGATTGGACAAGGTTCCTCAACACAGACTTATGAATTCCCGTTCCGATTCCGTTATTCGGAATAGTGTCAAGATGCTCGTCCCCCATACTTAGAGAGTTATCGGGTTCCTCGATTGGTAAAACGGGTGTGATGCAATGGTAATTGTCTTCGTCATCATCGTAGCAAATGGGAATCTTCCCCAAGATCATCTTAGCCGCTTGTCTTTCCGCGATTCGTCTTTCTTCTTCCCCTTTCCTTTTTTTTTTTTTTTTTCTTTTGTATAGCTTGATCAACCAATTCACGTAAGGTTGCCATTTGTTCCATAAGCTTATTTTGAGAATTGAGAAGCTCATTTTGGGAATTGAAGATTGGATGATTGACGGTATATTGCGGGGGTTGAAATTGGTCAAAACCAAAAGAATTATGATCATAGCAAGAATTTTGCTCATGATAATAGTCTTCATTCATTGGTTGACATTGGAAGGTTTCATGAGGACCCCTGCAATTTTCACAACAAAGATATTGTTGTGGGAAACTCGGTGAAGTTTGTGGAAAATAATTAAAGTTTTGATTGAAACACGGGTCCTGATTGTAGACAAACGGGACTTGAAGTGGACAATCGTAACCGTAATGAGAATCGTTCCCACATAACCACAGAAGTGTGGTACTATAATGGTTGGGAGATGGTTTGCACACTTGGAGAATCGTTAGAAAGTTATGGAGTTGAAATATTGATTTCTGTGTTCCATTTCCAACTTTACATAAAAAAAACTCCATCTTATTTCATCACAAACAACATCTTTGCATGTTGCCAAGAAGACATTGTTGTTGCAAACTTTGCAAGTTTTGTAGGGGCTCATCAATGGTTTGATTTTTGTGTCATGGTTCCGGGATAGAGATAATCGAACCTCTCGGAGACAATTTATAAACCGTAATGGAGCACCTTACCCACAAGACTTACAAGTGCATTGTCGACAAAAGATTCCATCTAACGAATCACCGCACTCGTGACAACAATGGTCAATGTGTGGAGGACTTGGTGCGAATCTCCCCGGGTCCTGATAAACAACGATTGGCACCGAGGACATTAACAACGTTGGTATTGTCGTCGGATGACTCGGAAGTGTCTTGGAAGTCTTGAAGGACTTCCTCGAATGTCTTTTGTATTAGAGCACATCCTTGACAATGAAAACCATGAATTGGGTCCCCACAATTGAGACAAAAATTTTCAATTTTAAAGGATGTTGAGACGAGTCCGTATTGGAAACAAGAATCGTTGCCTCCAAGTCCCCTCTTGAACAACCACAGATTTGAGTGTACAACTCCACAAAGACGACATTCTTTAATCGCGAAATCGATTCAATACGATACTCGTATGGCGTCATAAGAATTAAACGTAAAGATGGATAAGAAAAGAATTAAATGATACGAAGAAAAAGAAGATTATTTTTGGGTTTTCCATTAATTCACAATTTATTTTAACGGACAAAAGGATAAGACAACTTAAACCTGATAATCAGCTTACTTCACGGTAGCTCTCAAAAAGATAAACGCACAGGTGAGCGGAGGAGTAGGAATAGCGCGAAGCTTATTTCTCCTTTCGGGTCGTAGTTCCTAGGAACAACCCTCCTTATACCCACTTTATAGTTTGTTTAACTTTCAAAGGTGAGCCGTACCTCGCAAGTGACACAAAAGGCAAGTTTTTAAATCTTTTGTTCGAGTTGGGAACCACAAGTTCCACCGGACTTATATGATGGAAATACCTTCATTGAGAAATATTATATTTGGTATTTATTACCAATTTGTGATTTATTTCTTTTATGGAATTTTTTTTTTTTTTGGCTTTTCTTTGGTTTTTATCTGATAATTATACTAAAAGAAATGAAAAATATTTTTGTACTTTTTTATATTTTTATAATAAAAGAAAATATTCACAGTTTTAAACACAATTGATCAAACGTAACGATAGACGGTTGCACAGCCTCCCCGGCAACGGCGCCAAAAATTGACTGGCCGGATTCACACCGTAAATATATATAATATATAGTAAAATATAAATTATATAAATAAGTGTAAAAACCAGCAATCAATGATACCGAGAAGTGATATAGAGCTTTCTCGGGTCGTTTATCCCCAACGAGGCTGGAATGGTAAATCGATACGATCGAAGATTTGAGTTTGAAGGAAGGAATGAGTTTGAAAAAGTCAAATTAGATAATAACGGACTAAAACGTTTTTAAGAAAAACCTAAAAATAAGAAATTAAACTAGAAACTAAGCACCGAATCCCGAACAAAAGGGGAAACCTAGAAAACTATAAAAAATAACCATACGAAGAAATTTTTTTTGCTTCTAAACAACTCTAGGGATCAAAACGAAGAATGAAAAAGACTAACAGAAAAACGGAGGTTCGTTTGACCCAAAAACAATGAGTCAAAACAAAATCCCGTACCGGACCCGTTCTTTAACAGAGGAAAGTTATAAAAATGAACCCAACGTAAAAATTTTTATAATTTTCCTACAAACTAGAGACAAAAGAGAAATTTTTCTAAAAAAAGCAAAATATTTTTTTGATAATTTTTGTATTTTTTATGAATTAAATAAACTTTTAACTAAATTAAATTATAAAAAATATTAAACCTTATCTAAAAATTCTGAAAATTTTTCTAAAAATACTAGACACTGAAATAGTCCTACGAAAAATAAGAGACACAAATAAGCTCGACAAATAAGCCCGAAAATAAGCTTATTCAGCTTATAGGCTTATAAGCTCAAAATGTACATAAGTACATTTGCCCTTGAGTCTTTAACGAAAAAGACCCAAGGGCGCAGTGGTTAAGTGTGTGTGTAAAGGGAGGGGATGTATCGAGGGGTCCCGGGTTCGAGTCTTGCTCACCCGGGTCCCTTGTCTTCCCTTCTCTTTTTTTTTGGTAAAACTTTAGGGTAGAAATTGTACAAAAGTAAAGTGAAAGGTAGGCGGGCGAACTATGGTGAATTTACACTACAAGGTAAACGGGTAACCCTACACTATGAAAAAGTGACAAAACAGACCCTACGCTTGTGGCTTATTTTTGGCTTATCAAAAATTGAGAATTAGCAAAAACTTAAAACTACAAACTTATAGATGAGCTTAACCTCTACAACTTTAATAAAGGCAACTTGAACTTTTATCTACTTAATAAGCTACAAAATAAGCATTTTGGTTTCTGTCACAGTAACTAAGGCTTTAAGGGCTTATTTAGTTTTTGGCTTATTATGAGCTTATTATTTGATGAAATTTAAGAACAAAAGAAGCTTATTGATGCTTAAGATGTGTATTAAAGGTATTTAAACTAACATTACCCTAGTGTTAACAAAATTTACAAGGAAATTAAACTGAAAAAGTGCAAGTTTTTCTTAAAACTGAAATAAGCTTTTTCTCTATTAAGCTAAGCTGCTTATTTCAAAACATTAACAGTTGAAACTCTAAAAATAAGCTAACCTAAAGATATTAAGCTAATCTAGATAAAAGGATTTTAACTGGTGCTACTAGAAATGGAAATTCACTTTGAAATAAGCTAAATTCTAAGTAACCTGTTATGCTACTTTTGCAGGAGAAATAAGCTAAGCTATGTTGCTTAAAATTGAAAACTAATTGGTGAAATTTATTAAACTAATAGAGTACTTATTAGGTTCTAACAGCTAGACCCTAGTTCATAACTATGAATGCTATAAGAATGCTCAAAGTTCACAAGCAATAGCAGTATAAACTGCTATTGCTGATGCAATTGGTAAAGATGTAGCTGGCAAAAGACTAAAATGCAGGCTAAAGTTGACACCTAAAAGACTCTTACACTAACTCAATCCATGTATGTAGTCCTATGTTGACTAAGTTTGTGCTCTAAACTTGTATTAAATCTCTATTCACTAAAAGTGCTTGATCACAAAATCTGTCCTGGTGCACAGGATGAATTATTAAACTCTAGACTATTGAACTTAACAATCTAACTCTTAAAAGCTGTTCTAAACTTAGTTTAATAACCTAACACAACTAAATGAATAGATTTGATATAGTAAAGTTGACTTAAAGAGTCAACTTAAGCCTAATCCAAACACTGCCTTAAACTAGCTGTCAAAACAAAGAAGCACTCAAATTTTATCTAAAAACTAAAACTGCTTATTCTTTTTATCTACTCACTCTAATCTACTATATCTAAACTATCTTAGCTACTTAAGCTCTTAAACACCTAGCTTATGAGTGAAAACAAACTAGTTACTCTACTAGCCTTATTACACTACTTAGTTATGACAGAAAGTTAAAGTGAAACCTTACTTGTTTTAAAACTAAAATAGACTAAAACTAATACAACTTTGAGCTAAGTAAGCTAAATGAACAGGATTAACACATAAGAATTTAGAATAATAAGCTATAAATGCTAAAAATGAGATTTAGAAAAAGTAACCTGAAATTTGAAGAGTCTTCACACTTAAGCTATCCAAGTGAAGTAGCTTAAGTGTTCCTAAATGGCTCCTTGCCTCTAAAACTCAATAAGCTAGATTTTAGCTTATTTACTACTTGAACTTTTAAATTTGAATCAAATGAACTCAAATGGACATGATTTGATGTAAAATGATTGTAAATGAGTAAATGAATGATTAAAACAGGTTTTTAAATGAATTTGAGCTTATGAACATGAATAAGCTCAAAAGAGCTTATTAAGAGCAAATTTGATGAAATCGACTTAAACTTGAACACAAATGATTAAGAAACGTGTAAACTGAATTGTATTGCACAAATGGAGAAGTACAAGCTGGAAAATAGAAAGTACAAGAGCTTAAAGCTTATTTAAAAAACTTGAAATAAAAATTGCTTAAAATTGAAGGAAATACAACTTGAAAAATTAAAAACAGAAAAACAACTACTCCTTAAACTTCTGTCTTCTCTTTCTTTTATAGGCTGCTAATGTGCTTGTTGTGCTTGTTTTGTGAGAGCAAGACCAAAAAATCATCTCAACCGTCCACTAGGCCTTCGGGATTTGTGGGATTGCCAACTTGGCATGGGTTTAAGTGGAGGAGGGGGGAGGTGTTTGTTCATGGGGTTTTTGAGGTGCAGGGTAGAAGGGGTATGGCAAACCCGTGAGTGGGTTTTGGGTGTGACAAAAATGGGCGGGAAAATTTGTTTGTACAAGTTGGGGGTGACAGGGGCGAGGTTTAGGCAAATGGCAAGGTTAGTCCTCCAAGGTGTTAGTTGTTATTGCACCCACGGTCCTTGTTGGGTTATAGCTTTGGGGACTTGGCAAAACAAGTCCCCAAGAGT
>BQNB010006621.1:0-66287 GCA_026074375.1 Tanacetum coccineum | reverse complement strand
TATATCTTGTGTTATTGATCTATGAAGTAACACGCCCCGGACCCTTATTCCGCTGCGACCCAATTTGGGGGTGTTACAGGCGAAGAGAGATTTAAGAAACTTGCAAACAACTCGAGCGTCGTTGGTGGGGAGCGCTTTCGCTTCAACCCATTTTGACAAGTAGTCGACCGCCACGAGTATATATTTGTTCCCTCGTGAAGACGGGAATGGCCCCATGAAATCAATGCCCCAAACGTCAAAGATTTCACAAACTTGGATGGAATATTGAGTCATCTCATCCCTTTGTGAAATTTTTCCTTGTCGTTGGCATGAGTCGCAATCTTTAACCAACTCGTGTGCATCTTTGTAGATAGTGGGCCAAAATAAACCGGCATCGAAGACCTTTTTGGCGGTGAGATTTGCACCATGATGTCTCCCGGTGGGTCTATTGTGGCAAGCTTCGAGGAAGTCGAGAGCTTCTTTGCCGTGCACACACCGCCGAATCACTTGATCCGCACATATTTTGAACAAGAAGGGGTCGTCCCAAAAGTAATGTTTCACATCCTTGAAAAACTTGTTTTTCTGCTGGGACGACATTCCCTTGACAATGAAATTCCCCGCATGGTAGTTTGCGAAATCTGTAAACCATGGGGTACTATTAACATGAAGAGCAACCGATCCAAGAGTTTCGAGGGGAAATGTTTTCGTGATTTCCTTGTTCTCGAATTTATCTTGATGAGGGTTCTCAAGTCTGGAAAGATGATCGGCGGCTAGATTTTATGCTCCTTTTTTGTCTCGGATGATAATATCGAATTCTTAGAGCAAAAGGATCCACCGCATTAGTCTTGGCTTAGCATCCTTCTTAGCGAAGAGATACTTTATAGCAGAATGGTCAGTATACACTATGCTCTTGGACAAGACGAGATATGATCGAAACTTCTAAAAAGCGTACACAATGGCAAGCAATTCTTTTTCGGTCGTAGTGTAGTGTGCTTAAGCTTCGGTCATTGTTTTGCTGGCATGGTGAATTGGTTGGAAATGCTTGTTTTTTCGTTGCCCTAGGACTGCCCCAATTGCAAAGTCGCTTGCATCACACATGAGTTCGAAAGGCAAGTCCCAGTCAGGAGCAATCAAAATTGGAGCCTCGATCAGTTTTCTTTTAAGTGTATTAAAGGATTCGATACACTCTTTTGAAAAGAAAAATGGAGTCTCTTTTTCGAGCAAGTAGGTCATTGGACGGGCTATTTTTGAGAAGTCTTGTATGAAACGTCGGTAAAAACCGGCATGCCGAAGAAAACTCCGAACACCCTTGACCGTGGTGTGATGAGGTAATTTAGCAATCACATCGACTTTGGCTTTATCAACCTCAATCCTGTTCTTTGAAATCTTATGGCCGAGGACAATGCCTTCTTTAACCATGAAATGACTTTTCTCCTAATTTAGACAAAGATTGGTGTCTTCGCACCTTTGAAGCATCTTGTCCAAACGAAAGAGGAAATTTTCAAAAGAATTCCCAAAGACTGAAAAGTCATCCATAAAGACTTCCATCGTCTTTTTGACCATGTCATGAAAGATAGCCAACATACACCTTTGGAATGTGCCCGGTGCATTGCATAAGCCGAAAGGCATGCAAAGATAGGCGAACGTTCCGTAAAGACACGTGAATGTTGTCTTTTCTTGATCTTTAGGATTGATGGGAATTTGAATGTAACCCGAGAAACCATCGAGAAAACAATAGTAATCGTTTCCCGCTAATCTCTCGAGCATTTGATCCATAAAAGGAAGTGGAAAATGGTCCTTACGGGTGGCTTCATTTAACTTACGGTAGTCAATGCACACACGCCACCCTATAACCAATCGAGTCAGGATTAATTCATTTTCATCATTTGCGACAACGGTAAAACCACCCTTTTTCGGTACGCAATGTACGGGGCTTACCCAAGGACTATCCGAGATCGGGTAAATTAATCCGGCATCAAGAAGTTTTTCAACCTCCTTTTTGATGACATCGTGGATCTTTGGATTCACCCGTCTTTGGTGTTGGACCTCTGGTTTGTAGTCATCTTCCATAAGAATCTTGTGAGTACAAAATTCCGGGTTAATACCCTTTATGTCGGAGAGTTTCCAAGCGATGGCTCGCTTGCGTGACTTCAAAACCTTTATGAGAGCGGCTTTTTCCTCGACACTCAAGTCTTTAGCAATTATGACGGGCAACTTGTCGTCACCCTCCAAAAATGCGTATTCGAGATGAGGAGGTAAGTCCTTGAGTTCGACCTCGGGAGGTTCATCAATTGAAGATTTATCAGTTTTAGCTTCACAAACTTTAAGTTCTTTTCGAATTTCTGGCAAATAATTTCCTTGACTAAAAAGCCCAACCTAATAGCTACTAGAAACAAGTAAATTTAATCCTTTTGAATCACAAATGAGCTATGAAAAGCTTATTGAAAAAGCTAGGCAGGACAGAATGCCTTAAGTTATACAAAAGCTAAAAAGGCTTTTTTCTTTTGGGATTTTAGACAATTTAAGCTAAGCAAAGGAGAAATTAAGCACTCACAATTAAATAAGCACACAGGATAAGCTTATAAGCACAATCCCTAATGAAAAAGCACCAAATAAGCCAGAAATGGGCTTTTTTAGCTTCTTAGCACCAGGGAAGCCTTTGTGGCTTTGACAGATTATGAAATAAGCTCTAAAAAACTCAAAATAAGCTAAATTTCCTAAAAAGCTATTTAAACTAACCTATTTAACCTAAGGCAATAAAATTTAAGCAAAATGATTAAACCATAAGCTCAAATAAGCACAAAATTAGTGGGCAAACTACACTATTTTTTTTACTAAGGAAAGCTAAGCTAAACTGATAAGCTCTTAAAGGGGGCAATAAGCTAGGAAACTAAGAGCTAAGCTAAGGAAAGTAGTGACCTAAACCTAATAAGCCAATGTAAACTAATAATAAGCTAAATAGAACAGACAGAAAAGCAAAAAAAATCAAAATAAGCTATAAGCCAAACCTGCAGGCCAACAGCCTTGGGACACTTTTTTGGCTTAATTTATAAGCCACTTAAAGGGGTCCTAAGGCTAAGGGGCTTGTATGAGCTTGTAGACCAGCTTATGGGCTACCTATATCTACAAAGAACACAAGATTAGGATAAAAAATAAGCAACAAAAAGAGGCTGTAAAAACAGCAGTTTGCACCAGGGGACTTTTTTCTTTGGTTTTCAGTTTTTAAAGGACAATAAGCACCCCTCAAAATAAGCTGGAAAAAGAGCTCGAAATGGAAAAGTAGGTTAAAACAGATGGACACTAGCTCCTAATGAGCTTATGCACAAATTTTTAAAAACTAAAAATAAGTTTAAATGACTGAAAAATGAAAATGAAAAAGGGACAATTTTAGACTCAAAGACACTTAACAAAATTTAATGACAGTCTTTTTAACAAATCACAAGCAAGTAAGAGACTTATAACTAGAACATTTGACACTTGAAAGTGACCCAAAAACAAGGCTTAGAAGAAAGTTTTGAAAGCTCTAGCAAATAAGCAAATGTAAACTGATTTTTAGCCACATTTTCAAAGATAACTTAAGAAAAACTTGAAAACAGCTTATAAGACTTAAAACTATTGAAAAACAGATCAAATACTACTTAGAAATGCTTGTTAAAAATGGCCAAGTGACCCAATTGGGTTTTAACCCATTTTGACCCACTTTAGACCCTTTACCCAAACACCCCTTTAACATGATTTTAGCATATTTCATACTATAAAAAAAAGAAATTTAAGCTGAAACCTTTTATAACCAGATTAAGACTAAGACAAACAAGCACAAATAAACAAATTCCAACAGATTTTATGAACTTAAATAAGCTAGAACAAAAGTGTCAGTTTTAGAGAATTCAAAAGACTATTTTGCATAAAACTGAATTTTCATTCAAACAGTAAACGTTTACAAGTTCTAAAAGTAAAGGGCAGAATTAAAACTACATAAGAACATAAAAACATTCAAATTAAAATTATACTACTCCTCTCTATGTCTTCATTTTCTTTGTCTTCTTTTATAGCTGAATGTTTGTGCTTGTTGTGCTAGTTTGCTGAGAGGCTTCAAAGCTTCAATCCTGGCCCTCCCTTTTTGCCTTGGTACCCAAACCTTTGATCCGAGCCCTTCATTTTGTTTTGATCATTGTGGGATTGCCAACTTGGCAATGGGGGTGATAGTGGAGTGGGGGTTTAGGCTTTGTCTGGGTAAAGGGTGGAGATTGAGTGTTTTGGGAAAGAGGGGAGGGTATCCCGTGAATAAAAATGGGGTTTGAGCATTGGCGGGAAAAAAGGTTAGGGTTAGGGTTTATCTGTGTTTAATTTTGGGGGGAAAGGGTAAAGTTTTGGGAAAAGTCACAATTGGTCCCTGAGAGATATATGTGTAGTTGCATCACACGTCCTTGTAGGGTTAATGTTTTGGGGACTTGGCAGGATCACCCCCTCAATCATATAAGAATGTTTGCAAACTCAGTCCCTGGTTAATACAACTTTGGGGCTTTGGCAGAAATGCCCCCTCAATGTTGTATTTTCAATATAATGCAAATTCAGCCCTTGTAGCTTTTTCTTCTTGTAATACACTTAGGGATTTGGCATTTTTGGTCCCTCAAGTTATATTTCTTCTGATTTTGACTTCCTCTTGACTTTGACTTTGTCGGGGTTGACTTTTCTGACTTGATTGACTTTTTGGCTTCGATTTGGCTTCGTCTTTTCACACATTTCCATTCCGTGCTTAGTTTTGTCGTTTTTGGCTTTGTTTTTCGTCCTTTTGTGTGATATCCGTTTCCTGCACAACACAAATGCAAAACAAACATATATTTGGCAGTTTTTGTCTGTTTTTGGTCATTTAAGTCCGTTTTTAATGGAAAAAGGTATGTGTAATTAAGCACATACCAAAATCCCCCATACTAAGGTATTGCCGTGTCCTCACGCAATGTTATGAAGTAAACATTTACGAAAACTAAGAATCTCAATCCCCCTCGACTAATAACCTCGAAAAGTAGCTAAGTGTTTGTCAAGGGGAACTAAAGAATCAATAGCTTCGACAAGTCCCGTTTTCACCAATTTTTTTTATATGTACACTAACTATCCCTAATATTTTTGTATTTTTCTTTTTTTCTTTTCTCAACTTAACTAACATGTTTGACTTCCTTTATTTTATCAACACTGGGATCATAGAATGAGAAGCGCCCATAGAATAATCTATGGATGTCCGAATGGATAAATTCATCGTCCCTGATTTTTCACTAGTCCCAAACTAAGCGTAAAAACAAAATCACTGTTAAGTACAAGTAAAGATGCTAACACTACTTATAACTATGACTTGTCAACTTTTCGCTCCTGACAATTATTCAATTAGAGTGATTGTGCTTAATTTTAAGTTAAATTTAGATCGACAGTTTTAGAAAGTAGTATAGTTTATGTGCATAACGATATTTCTGAAGAAATCTGGGGAAAAGACTAGATCACCCACCAACCAGCATATTCTCGATAGATCCCAGCCGAGTTCGACTTAGGTTATCAGGTTGAGACCCCACAGGAGAATGTTCGCAATGTAATAGCGGGATACTCCACCCTTTTAGGCCGAATTTCTTAGATTTACCGCTAAATAAACAATACTACTCAAAGCACGCAAACATCAAAAATTTAATGATCTCATTGGTGCGATTATTCCTAGAAATAATCAACCAACGGCAACCAACAACTTTTGAAGTCTTAAAGCAAGTTATTCTTAGTTCAAAATTATACTTGAGTTTAGAAAAAGAAATCTTAACCATTAAATTTTCCTTATTAGTCATTTATTGCTATTATCATACTATAATACCGCCATCATTTACATGACTACAACATCGGCCACGCCTCCGACAAGATGTAGTGACTTAGTCTGACGACGGTTTCTTATTGATAACACTTACGAATGCACTTTGGCATTTATTATCTCACTATGGGCTTTGTTTTGAAGACTGCAACATCGGTTGTGAGCCGGCAAGATGCAGTAAACCTTTATCAGCCCACAGTTTATATTTTTCATCACTTATTATTTATATATATATATTTATTTATTTTTATTTTTTTGCAACATTTTTTTCGTAATAGAGAAAATTTCGTTTTTAAAAACTCAAGTATAAAGCTGAACTAAGATGAATATTTTCGTTTCCGAAAGAGCTTCTTTTTAGAAAATGTCGGTTTAAAGTTAAAGCAAAATTAAGCACGTTTATTAGTCAGGTTAAGAGCTTCTGGGAGAAAAAGCGACAAGTTACACTTATAAGCTTTTAAGATTTCCAAATAATCCTTGTTTAGCATCCTACTTGTAAATAACACTATCATTTCTCGTTCTTCGCAAATTTAAAATCCCTAATAAAAGGATCCGCGAATGCTTAGCCTAATAAACTTTCGTTTATTAAATGGTTAAGGAACAAAGCTAGGGCTCAACACGCCCAATCGAGTCAAAATTTATTCTCATTCTACCCATTAGGAAAGTCAAAACTGTGACAAAACACTAATTTTATTTTTAAAATTTTTTAATTTTTTTCATTTTTTTGGTATTTTTGCAAAAATTTTGGTGGTAAAAACGGGATTACGTGACAACAACGGCTGCATTCAAAATCAAATCAAAGATCCCGTAAAATACTATAAAAGGACTAAAAACACTAAAATATAGATAATTATATTGCAAATATGTTTGTATTGTGTTTTTATGTCTTACAGGTAAAAAGGATTGAAAACGAAGCAAAAACGGTAATTTTCGGGTGACTTTTGACGATGTTTTCACATTTATTGAGGTCCAAACGAAGTCATGAAAATTCCTCGGTCACACCATTGGAAAGAGCACGAAAAACAAGTCCAACGGTACCGGCCTTTCATATTTTAACCTTTTTATTATGAACCTTTTTTGTCCCTGTTTGAACCTTTTATCTTTAAATAAACCTGGACCAAGTTAAAATGGGTTATAAATATATTTTGCATATAGATTAATGAAACTATGCACTAGCACAGCGGTAAGGCTGTGTGTGTATAGTTTCATCTTTAGAGGTCCCGAGTTCGATTCGGTGGAGGGGTTTATTCCCTTCACGACCCGACTCACGACCCGACCCGATCCAGACCCGGCCCACGACCCGTCTTGACCCGGCCCATGACACGACCAGACCCGGCCAATACCTGACTCGACCTGGCCCAAGACCTGACCCGGCCCACCAGTTGACTTACCGTCAACCACCGTTGACCGGTGGTCCGGCGGTGGTCAACGGTGGTCCGCCACCGTTGACCGTCGTTGACCGCCGCCGTTGACCGGTGGTCCGGCGGTGTTGACCGTCGTTGACCACCGTTGACCGGTGGTCCGGCGGCGGTTGACCGGCGGTTGACCAACGGTGGGTGAACAGTGAAAATGCCACGTGGCACCACTCAGGTGGTGACACGTGGCCATCTAATGATTGTGTGTCAGATTGTACAGGTGGCAGGTACGAGGTACGAGGTACTGTACACGTCAGTACCAGGTACTGTACACGTCAGTACGAGGTACTGTTCAGGTGCGAGGTACGAGGTGGCAGTACACGTCAGTATGTGGTACTGTTCAGGTGGTGGCTGGACCAATCAGCGTGTGGGAACGTGCCACTTACGTGTGTCAGTCCGAGGTACTGTAGCAGTCAGTACGAGGTAGGCGTGTGCAATAATGAGGCGGTTGGTGGAGTGCAAAATGACCAAAATACCCCCCAGATCTAGATTATGAGTGGCTGTGTACCTGAAAAGATGAAATTGCCCCCACCAACCTTGGGCTATAAAAGGAAGCACGCAGCTGTTGCATAGGGAGGGAGATTTTAGTGAAATTTTTACTTACGTGTGTGCTTTTTTATTTATTGTTTGTGTTAATTTAGGAGTAGAGTGTTTAGCTTATTTTTGCTTATTATTGTAAAGCTTGTTAGCTTATTCTAACTTATTGTATTGGTTATTGTTCATGATATGAAGCAGCTTTTTAAGGTTGGTTTTATTAAAGTTTTTTATCTTTTGCTTATTTTTATGCCTTATTCTTTGACCCTTTCTTTTCTTTGCTTTATTTCCAAATAAGTCATGCTTATTAGCTTTATTTTTGGATTCCTGATCTCTTATAGCGTAATATTTAATAAGCGTCCCTTTATAGCTTATTTAGACTAGCTTGTTTCTATATTGTTTGTTTGATTTTAGAGCTTTTGAGTGAAGTTATTTTTCGAGTTCTCTGTTTTAGCAAGTGCTTATTTTTCTAGCTTATTGCTTTTAGATCTAATCCTTAAATATACCCGTCTCTTGTTCACTTGATTGAACACTTAGTTTCGGGTGGATTAGATCTAAAAATAATAGATCTTATATTTTATGCTTATTTTCTAGCATAAAATTGTTGCTTTTTTAATTCTAGCTTATTTGTTCATAGATCCTAATCCGTAAATATACCCGATCCGAGTTCACTTGATTGAACCACCTTAGTTTTGGATGGATGTTAGAATCTAAAAGTTTTTCATCTTTTTATTAGCTTATTTTGTTTCAACTTTTCATGTTCTTTATTTCTTATTCCATCCTTCTATAATAAGGCCGGAGCTTAAGGGGTCTTATAAGGTTAAGTAAATAGATAAAGTTTTTGATCTTTTTAGTTTTTATGAAACTAATTAGTAGATAAAGTATAATCTTTATGCGCTAATTAGTAAAGTAAAAGCTTTAAGTGATAAACTTATTATTTGGTTTTATTAAGTTTGTATGATCGGGTGTGGTTTTTATATCATGGGGTTTATTTCATTCGGTTATCTTTTTACCCTTTTTTAATACTTAGTAGTTAGAATTATTAGCTAAAAATGTTTCTATGTTTGATCTTATGATTGTTGCTTGTTTTACTTTTGTTATGCATTAGTGAGTAGTTTACTTGTGCTTGCTAAGTGATTAGTGATTTTGAATTTAGGTGCGGGTTTAAAAAGGTTTAAAAAATTAATAATCATTAGAATTTTTCCAATTTACATACCGTCATTTATTTTTAATGCAATTTAAAATACTTGTCATTTATTTTTCTAAAAAGCACTTTACTTTCTGTCATTTAAATTTCTTTAAATTGTATTCGAATGGAATTTTTAATTTGTTACCTTAAACGCCACTTAATGAACATTTCACGTCACTTAAGAAGCATTTTCTTCATTTATATATTTTAGATCAATTTTATTATAATCTTGTAGTTTTTAATCTTAAAATTAATATTAGTTTAAAAATAGTTTAAATTCAAAAGTTTAGTTTCCCTTTTATATGCTTTCCCTTTTAGTAGATTTAGAAAACCAATCCCAAAAAACTTAAGTGATAATCAAGTTTGATTCCCAACATTCTCTTGAATTTCCATTCACCTCTCGTCGAGGAAACGACCCGGAAGGTTTTTGATAATTGCTTTGGTTAAAAGCGATTTCCTAGAACCCGACGGTAATACTATACTATACTATTATTGATTATCCTCCTTATTATTACGTATTTATATATTATATATTTTCTACGTATAGTTTTGACGTGATCAATTTTTACGGGATTGTTCGTGTTCGAGCCTTGAAGATCCTTTATTCGGGAAGTTTATTTTCGTTCTAAAAAAAATATAAAAATCCAAAAATATTTTTATTTCCATTTTATTTTCTTTTATATAAAATTTATAAAAAAAAATTATCCTTAAAAAATATATATAAATAAACAAACTTGGTAAAAAAACACCAACAAATAATACCTTCAATTGAGGTATTATCATAAATAAGTTTCGGTGAACTTGAAAAGTTCCCAAATCGAACCAAAGATTCAAAAACTTGCCTTTTGTGTCACTTGCTACGTACGGCTCACCTTTAAAAGTTAATTCTTTTAAAGAGCTACCGTGAAGCTTGTTGATTATTAGGTTTAAGTTGTCTTATCTCGTTTTTTTTATTATAAAAAAAAGACAAAACAAAATAAATAAATAAATTTTTCTTTAAAATAAATATAAAACCCTAAAAATAATCTCCGTAACCTAAAATTCGTTTAACTCTTTAAAAATAGGGGATAAGCATCTTGACACACAAAAAGGTTCACTTGAATCTAGTGTTAAAGATCCTATTCCAATCCCAAGAGAGTCCGATGTTATTTCCGACGGGGATTGTGATGATGATTATCAAAAACGGTTTGATTTAAAAGTTCAACAACTTTGGATGCCTTTCATTTATGATGAAAATAATAAAATAAGGGAATGTTATATGATTAGGCCTTCCGCAATCACACCCGACTTACCCATTCCGGACTCTCTCAAAATGGAGGACGAGCATCTCGACACTATTTCGGTAACGGAATCAGCTAACACAATCAAGTCTAGTGTTGATGACCTTGTCCCTACCCCAAGTAAGTCCGCGGATTTATCCGATGGTGAAAGAAAGTATGATGTGCCCGTTGGTGATGAATCTTCTTCGACTTTTACGTCTTTCTCGAATCCTCTCTTTGATTCAAAAAACGATTTCACCTCTAGTGACAACAAGTCATTTTCTGATGAGGACGTTCCTAAAGAAAATTTCAAAATTTATTCAAACCCTCTTTTTGATGAAGAAATCATTTCTACTAAGATAGATCCACATTGTTTTAATGCCGAGTCTTATCTTATCGAATCTTTGCTTAACCGTGATACTTTAATTGATTCTTCTCCTAAGTTTGATTATCTTCTCGAGGAGTTCTCCGGTGAACTCGCTCATACCGATCCAATTCCACCGGGAGTTGTTGATACCGACTCGGAACCTGAGGAAGAAATTCGTCTTGCTGAGAATTTGTCATATGATAATTCATCTCCACGACCGCCGGAAGAACGTAATTCTGAAATTGCTGATACGATTGTCGAGTCTCTCTCTCCACCTCCTATCCCCGTTGAGGATAGTGACTCTCTTATGGAGGAGATCGACTTATTTCTTGCTTCCGATGACTCGATGCCACCGGGCATTGAGATCGACGACTATGACTCGGAAGGGGATATTCGTTTTCTTGAAGAATTGCTTAGCAATGACTCCCCTCCCCTTCCCGAAAATGAGTCATTTTCTCTTGATCATTTTGATGATCCATCTCTTCCCCGTCCTCCTCCGGAACCACCGGATGTTGAGATTTGCTTTGATTTTAAGCCCGATACGGGTGTTGTTACTAACAAAGTGGTGGGTGACATTTCTGAACACGATGTTCTTATGCCTAATCTTTTGCCCACCCAACCCACCCTTTGTCCAGTGTTTGACCTTTTGCTCCCGTTTTCATCCGAAAACGAGGACAAAGTGTTCAACCCTGGTATTTTCTCTTCTCCTTTCTCATCTCATCGGGCCAAAATCACTTTTGATTTTTCTGAACGCCCGATGATGATTTCTGGAGGGGACATTCCTCACTTGGATGTCCCGTATCTCCATTTCTATCCTCCTTGACCAAGCTCAAGTGTGGGGGATCGAGTCAGGCTCAAGACTCGGTTAACAAAAATAAGCGCTTCTCGGGAGGCAACCCGTGTCTTTTCTTCTTTCTATTTTCTTTTCTTAATAAATAAGCGTGTGATTTTATAGCCTAAGTATGAGGGCGTGCTTCTTTCTATGGTTTATGGTATCATTTTTTGCAGGATTCCTCAAGATCATGAAGACCCGTGCTCATTTTCAATCCTCCAATCGTCCGGTCTTCGATCTTTGCTTATTTTGGAATCCTTAATCCTGATCATGAATATTATTGTGCTTCCCTTTTCACACTTGGAATTTTTTGCATTTGCATTTTTCATTCCTATGTGTGGGGGTAAAACCCGATATTTTTGAACATTGAGGCCAATGTTCCATTCTAAGTGTGGGGGGGATTTCTATCGAAATGTGATCATACCTGTGCCTTGCTGTGTCCCGCGCAACCCCGTTTTGACCAAAATTTTAAAATTTTTATTGTTTTATTTTGAAAAACAATAAAATAAAAAAAAATAAAAAAAAATAAAAAAATATATATATATATAGTGTTAAGTAGAAGTTGGATGCTAAACAAGGATTATTAGGAAATCTTAAGAGCTCATGTATGTAATTTGTCCGCATTTCCTCTGCCGTAAAGCTTCTAATTTGACTAATAATACGTGCTATCTTTGAAAATTAGACTTAAATCAACTATTTTTGAATAAAGAATGTAGTCGATATCAATAAATTTAGTCTTAGTTCAAATTTATAATTAAATTTCTCTAGAAAATAGTATTTTCGTCTCGTGAATAAGTCGCAAATAAATAAATAAAAAGATTTAATAAGTAGAATAAAATATCTTCGCACAGATTACTTCATCGTTGTCTGAGGCGTGGCTCGATGTTTGAAGTCTCATATAAGGTGGGGGCCTATAAGGTGGGGGCCGGTGTCATAATAAGTAGAATAACCTCTTGTCGACTCGCTATCGATGTGGCTTCGAGATAAAAGGCACCGGTGATATATTATGATTATAGTAAAAAAAAATTGTTTGAAAAAAAAAAAATAATAAAAATATAATAATGATAATAATCCAACAAGCGAAAATATGTTTGCTACTACGTGTCGAGCGTGTCCGATGTTGTAGGTAAGCCCGTTCTTCTAAAGGACTGAGTTTAATAGTAGTATGTTGGCTATAGGGGGGGGGGGGTAAGGGTGAGGGGGGGAGGGGTGGGGAGGGAGTGAGATTGGTGTAGCAAGGAATAAATGTGTGAGCGACTATTGGATGCTTACTACACACTAGAGAGACTATTCTTTGCAAATAAGTCGAGTTCTGATCTAATTGATTTGATTTCTTAAAGCACAGATCTTTAGACAGCGCATCAGTTGGTGTGGCTCTTGACACCTCACGGTAGGACTAGCTAATCGGAAAGACTAATACTTATTACATGGTAGACCTTGAACCTGAAGGTCGTAAGTCCCGATACTAGTCTCCTGGAGTGACCAAAAGCTCGGTCCTACCAAACCCTCAAACACTTAGCCGATGAGGTTGGGATGTGTCGAGACAAAATCGCTACATTGTGATATTCGCCATCAAAAATCAATCTTCTCGGTGGAACGAGAAACATAGTTTTTGCATAAACGTTATTCCATGGTTGAATGCAAAATAGCACATTCACCTAATAATTAATAAGTTGTCGAGTGAAAAGTTACAAGTTACACATAAGAGTAGTGTAGCATCTAACTTGTACTTAGTCAGTGAATTTGTTTTAAACATTTTTGGCGATTGTGAACAGACATGATTATGATCTCCTAATTCTTAAGCCTTTTAAAATAAATTCTATAGAAATTGATTTTAGTTATTTAATAATGTTCAAACGGGGGTCTTGCGAATTGAAATGATATTTATGAACCTTTTGATGACCTTTCCTTGTTCTGTTTGATTGTGAGGGGGTCATAAGTTAAAAGGGGATAAAGTTATTTATTTTCGGGTATTGTTTTATTCACATTGCGTGAGGGACCAGCAATGGTTTAGTGTGAGGGGATTTGATATTTGCTAAAATATACATATTTTGTACCCCGTAAAACACTATAAAAGGACTAAAAACACTAAAATATAGATAATTATATTGCAAATATGTTTGTATTGTGTTTTTATGTCTTACAGGTAAAAAGGATTGAAAACAAAGCAAAACGGTAATTTTCGGGTGACTTTTGACGACGTTTTCACATTTATCGAGGTCCAAATGAAGTCGTGAAAATTCCTCGATCACACCATTGGAAAGAGCATGAAAAAACGAGTCCAACGGTTCCAGCCTTTCATATTTTAACCTTTTTATTATGAACCTTTTTTGTCCTTGTTTGAACCTTTTATCTTTAAATAAGCCTGGACCAAGTTAAAATGTGTTAGATATTAAAAAAAGACTCGGTCACCCCGTGTATTTTACTGTTTATTATAGCTCGTAGTTTAATAGTAAATAGTATGTTTTTCGGTTTTAAGTCGGGTACAAATACCCGGTATATTGTAAGTACTATATATAGCCTCTTCCAACTTTGGAAGAGGCAAGCTAGTCATAATTTCATTAAAAGAAACACTTCTCTCTCTAGATATTCTCTGCCTCAAGTGTGTCTCTCATCGGAAACTATCGCCGATCCAAGAATCACCCCGTGATTATAAATAGGATATACCACAAGTGGTATCAAGCTAATGGGAATGAATAGATCGGTGTGTATGTGCGATTCTTGCTTGCTTTTAGATCGAAAAGTAATACCATTGAAGGCACTAGCTCGTTTTTTGAAGATCTCCGAATTTTTTTGTTTGTATTGAAAAGTTTGGGAGTTTTCTAGTAAGCTATACCTTAATGGTATTGTGTGTGTGGCAAAAGAAATCAAGCAAAATCGTTCAAAAGAGAGTGATTGAAGGTGATTTTGTTGAAAAACGTTGTTGTTCTTCGTGGAGAGTTTGCAGATAATTTCGTTCACGGCGTTTGCTGAAAAATTTAATTTATAAAGTAGGTTACCAAGCCCTCTGACACACTCGGGTTCTTATGTGGCGATGGTATTTGCTCAAAGAGGCGAGTTGTATACTAACGCAGCGAGTTGGTACCGGCGGTTTGAACAGGTGGCAAGCGGCGAGTTATTACTAAGCGGCGGTTTGCTTACCAGCGGTTTGAACAGGTTATCAGCGGGTTGAATATTTTAAATAGCAAATATCTTAAGGAAACTCTGGCGGTTTGAAAACTCAACGGCGGTTTGATTAAAATATTCTTCGCGGCGGGTTGCTTGGCAGCGAGTTGACTTCGGCGAGTTGCCTTAAAATTCCACCGGCGAGTTGTCTTATCTCTTCGCGGCGGGTTGCTTGGCAGCGAGTTGTGTTCGGCGAGTTGCCTTAAAATTCCACCGGCGAGTTGCCTTATTTCTTCGCAGCGGTTTGGTAGCCTTTGGCGGCGAGTTGAGCTTCTGTCTTAGAAATTTGAAATATCTCAAACTCGGGATTTAATATCACTAAAACAAAATACGAATACGTTAACCTCACCACTTTTAACGTACACTCACTAATCATTGATCGATCAAAACATATCATATCATAATAATACAAGATGTCTAGTATGCAAGAAGACATCCAGTGTGCAGGTTCTGATACACGCCCACCAATGCTTGATAGAACAGACTTTGAATCTTGGCAACAACGTATACGTCTGTACTGTCTAGGAAAGGATAATGGAGAGAATATTATGAAGTCCATTAAAGAAGGACCATTTCAGATGGGAACGGTCTCAGATGTTATTACTGGAGGAACCGAGGGTGCAGTTCAACAAGGTCCAGTACGTGCTAGAGTCCTTAACGACCTTTCAGCTGAAGAAAAGGAAAGGTATAAAGCTGACATTCGTGCAACCAATATCCTACTTCAGGGTATACCAAAGGACATCTACTCACTCATCAATCACTATACTGACGCTAAAGACATTTGGGAAAACGTGAAGATGATTCTGGAAGGTTCTGAGTTAACAAAGGATGACAGGGAATCTCAGTTATACGATGAATTTGAACACTTCCGTCAAATCAAAGGAGAAACCATTCAAGGATACTACGTTAGGTTTACGAAGCTCATTAATGACATGAGAAACATCAAGATGACCATGTCCAGGATGCAGCTTAACTCAAAGTTTGTGAACAACATGTTGCCTGAGTGGAGTAGATTCATAACTGAAGTCAAACTTAACAGAGGTTTGAAAGAGTCAAACTGTGATCAGTTGTATGCCTACTTAAAGCAACATGAGGTGCATGCTAATGAGAACAGAATTATGATGGAAAGGTTCGGTCAACCAAATAATGATCCTTTGGCACTAGTGTCGGACGCCTCAGTTCAGCAGTATCCAACACAATCATCCAAGTCTCCTCAATCCTCAACAGAACCATATCCTTCTGACAACTTTCAAATGAACTCAGGAAGTTCTTCAACAGAAAACTTGATTGAAAGTTTATCCAACACACTTGCCCTCCTCACTCAATCGTACATCCATCCCCAAGAGACTAACGAATACCAAAAACTCGAATGAACACTTCGACCTACACATCCGCGCAACAACTCTCCACCAAATTTAGACAAACACGGCCTAGAAGACGCCTGTTAGTATATCCTAAGACACCCCACCACTGTTTCCCGCAACCCCTCAGGTCGAGTCCCAGCCCACGGTGCCCTTGCTTTAGGAGACTGCTCAAGATTGACCCCGGAGCCCGCCACAGGATATGAAAACTCGACACGCCAGCCGCGCATCTTACCGCACCCAGAAGACCAGTGACGAAGAAAAAACCTCAACCATCAGATCCTGAACAAATATATGTCTGCTAGACCTAAAATATCGCCTCCTACGCTCTCCCCCCTCGGACCTTACCCACAACACCCCTCAACTTACCTGCCTCCAAAGACCGCTCGAACACCAGTGCAGAACCCATCCCACATTCCACCCATGATTACAAAAGAGCCACCCCCCCCCCCCCCCCAATAGCCTACCGCTAGTACAGAGTGTCAGACCCAACGACCGGCTACACCTGTAGCTACCAAAGTACTGATTCCGAACCATAAACTCCAAGTAAGTGTGAGCCCAAAGAAAGACTAAACGATATCCAGCAGTAAACCATAATTATACTCACGAAGCTACTTACCACATGCATTACACCCAATGCCCCAATCGCTCAACGCCGAGTTCAAGTTCGCCCAGTACGCCAGAAACCTCTATAACACCTGAGTATTAACTTCCTGAAAATCCACCCTCACATAAAACATCCCCAACCCCCCCCACCCCCCCCAAAAACCAACCCCATCCCTCACCCCCCCCCCCAACAATCACCACATACCTCCCCAACACCCTCAACCACATAAAATCCTAACCAAATAACCCATCATACAAAATCTTAACCCCCCCCCCCCAACCCCAAACATCACCAACCACTCCCCAGCCAAACAAAACCCATCCTAATATAGTAAAACACCAATCCTAATCCTACACCCCCCCACCACAAAACACCACTACCAGCACACCCCCCTACCCCAACAGATAGAGACCCAGACCAGATGGGACATCACCACATCAAGACGCCCCCAGCGTGACACGTCAGGCCCACCTCACGACGTTGATGAACATACTCACCCCCCCCCCCCCCCCCCCCTCTCAACAACTGAGCCAGATCCAAGCCCCCTATAAGACTCAATGTCGTACATGTAGCGTCAGGTACACGAAGTAGACTGAAGGACAGTGCCAAACACAATGAACCTAACCATGCACATAATAAAGCCGCAAGCACGCACCCGCTGCCCGCCTGGGCGAAACCTAGCACTCACAACTGCACCCCAACACCAACACCCACACCCGCAAAATACTTCACTCCCCCTACGTCTCCATACGGTCAATACTCTCTACAGATCGGTGTTTATTTGACAAAGTACTGTTTAATTAGATAATAGGCCCCCAACACGCAGGCCAGAATAAGAATATAACACCACAATACCCTCCACACCCCCCCCTACTATTCCTACTTGGGCTATAACACCTCCAATTAATACACTCCGACAACACCGCACGCCATGATTTACGACTTTGTCTATCGCGTTAAATTCTATTGACGTAGATATGATAATTTTTCCTCGGTAAAGTAGTGCTTCTGCGTCTTTTCTACCCACAGACTCCAGTGTAAGAGACAGTCCGCCTGTCCTCCTTAGTGACTCCAGCACTTGACCGTAGTACGCTGTATAATATTACTCGTTTCCTAGGCACTCTCGCTGCATCTCCACGTCATCGCTGCGCTCAAACTTCTTAATAGCACGCCCTATGCCGAGTAGTTGCCGACACCATGGTTTATCTGGCACAAGAGAGCTCCGTGCATCCGGTGGCGAGTTATAAACCCCACTCTCGAAGCTCGCGTGTGTCCGCCGCAGACCCCCCACAACAGCGTGGGCTGCACGCATAACCATGCGTTAGAGAAGCAGATAGTCCCGCGAGGCCAGGTAGAATCCCGTGGGGAGTGCGTATTGCGATCTTTTATGTAAAACAAAAAAAGTGTAGGTTGATAATAATTCTACCCCATCTAAACAGTCTTAATAAATATAATAAACAAATCACAAAACCTTAAAAACTCCTTCAGTCTTCCACGACATATTACACTTGTGTACAAGATATTTTCATTTAAATTCCCCCTCAAAGGACCCTCCTATCCTCCCAAGACCCCCCCCTAAGCCGGTATATTTTCTCGTAGTTCTACGCTGTACATTCCACGCAACCACACATAATTTGTCCCCTATCCAATCTATCACTAACCTAAACAAAAAAATTAAAAACCAACTACACAAAGGTGTGCCCTCGCCACAGACCCATATTCTCCCAGCCAAAATTCAACACAATCAATAATCCCACCCAGACTCAATAACCTCAAGATCCACCACCCCTAAGCACAACGCCATCAAGCTTTCACTTACTAAACCCTTTCCTCCCAATCAACAAAACATCCCAATAACCCACCTAATAAAACAGCACCAACCTCCCCCGCCCTCGCCCCTCCCCCAGCTCCCTCAGCCCGCCCTCCCCGTCCCACCTTCCGCCCCCATCCGCACCCCCCCTTTCCACTCCGCCAGCCCCACCCCTAGCCGCACCCACCCGCAACCCAACGCTCTGCTCCCCAACCCGTTCCTCCCGGCCCGCTTCCCCTCTCTAGGTGCCCCCCACCACCACTAGTCTCCCCCCCCCCCCCCGCATGCCACCTCCTGATACAGCCAGCCAAATAAACTAGCCAAATTCATAGTAGATCAAAATCAACCAAAAATAATAGCTCATTCTCAAAAAACATACCCTCATGGTCACTCTCACCTATTATCACTCAATCCTTCCCCTCAAATGCACAGCCCCACTTCCGCCTCTACCACTCCCTCAACCACCACCGCCCACCTAGACACCTCGAAACTCAAATACTATACTAATATCACAATACAAATTCAATTTACGAAAAAATAGCATAAACAAAATAAACTAACCCAACCCACCCGCCTTTACACCAACCCAAGAAACATCAAAAACAATACATCCTCCCAACCTGCACTTATACTCATCACTTCTTTCGCTTAACCCTCCCACCCCACCATTCCCCGCAAAGTGACGCCCAACCTTACTTGAGGCACAAAAATACCCCTCAAAAACCCCCAATACAACTAATACCATCCCGCACCTTATAACTCACCATATACCCATTCATCTAAAAAACCTTAAACTCACAGACCTCACCACAAAAAGCAGATTAAAATAAAACGACATAAATTTTATGTCTAAAAATAAGCTTAGGATAATATAAGAATCTGTTTTATTTTTAGATCTCATCCACCAGAAAACTAGAAGTTGTAGCACAACAAGGAGTCCACAACGTGTATCCTTTGACACAAGACCTTCAGATTTCAACACCAAACAATCATCTCTTACAAATCATAAAGGCAACCGCGATAAATAATCTAAATTTGTTATAGAACACTTTGAAAAGCTCGCTTCTTATAATACAAAAAAAAACGCACACACCACATGAGGCTGTAGTCTAAATAAGATAATTGAAAAGCTTATGTAAGATAAATAAGCCTAAATTATTGTCATCCACCCACAAGAATAATCTCATTCGCTGTTTCTATGTCTCAATCAGAAAAGAAAGAGATAAAGAGTATAGAAGTAGATAAGCATAATTTAATAAGCATATTATATAGATGTAAAGATTAGAAAAAGCTATAATTAGAAAGGGTACCAATCCGCTTAAAGAGAGCATCGTTCATTTTGAGTGGAGAGGAATAGATAGAGGGCCCAGAGTGACAATAGAAGTGTGTTGGTGAGGGAGAAGCTAGAAAGCCTGTCTGGTTGTCTGAGGGTGAGTAAAAAAGGCTGGTGTGGTTATGACCAATCTAGGCTCAAATGTCTAAAGCGTTGCTGCTCAACAGGCAAATTCACGGAGATTGCCGCTTCGTATTCCCACGGGATACACAACACGCGCCCCCGCGCCCTCCCGCCTCCCGAGGCCCACCCCCGCCCGCGCCGCAGGCGCACACGCCAAACAGGGCACCGCCGCCCCGCGCCGGGGCCCGCCGCGCAGCAGGCGGGACAACACGCGAAGGCGCCCCGCCCGGGGGACCCCGCACCCGGGGACGGGGGGGGGCGCTCGGCGCCCCCGGAAGCGGGTCCGTCAGTGCGCCGGCACCGGGCCCCGGGGCCCCTAGACGGGCCGGGCGCGGGGAGGCAGGGCGGGAAGGACGAGACCGGCGCCGCGGCCGGGCGCTCGGGTGCACGGCGCCCCGGCGGGGGCGCATGCTTGAGCAGGGGAACGCGGGGCGACGCGGCCGCGGGAGGAGGCGCGATACGCGCGCAACGGCGGGGGGCCGGGCCCGGGGGCGGCATCCCCAAACGCGCCCCGCCCGGGGGGGGACGTCTGGTCTCCCCGGACAGGCGACGGGGAGACCACGCCCGCCGAGGACAAGCAAAAAGGCGGTGGGCCCGTTGGTCCGGAGCGGCGGCCCGGGGGCGCCGGCGCGCCCCACGCCCGGCGGGCGGGCCCCGCGGCCCCGGGCGGGGCCTCTTTGCCGTTGGCGCCCGCGGGTGAGGGGTGGCCCCCCACCCCCCCCCCCCCCCCCCCCCCCCCCCCCAACCCCCCCCCCCCCCCCCACCCCCTAAAAACTTATTTTTTATGCTTATTATTCTACTATTTTCTTTTCTTTTGTTTATTTCTAATAAGCTCCTGCTTAGAGCTTATTTTTGGATCCATTATTCTTAAGCTTTTATTCTATTAAGATTCTTCAATAGCTTATTTAGACTAGATTATTTTATATTGTTTTGATATTTAGGAGCTTTTCAGTGAGCTTATTTTAGCTTATTTCGAGTGCTTATGTTTCTAGCTTATTGTTTTTAGATTATCCTTAATTATACCCGTTCTCTTGTTCACTTGATGATAACACTTAGTTTTCGGGTGGATTAGATCTAAAAATAATAGATCTTATATTTCTAGCTTATTTTTAGCATAAAATTAGTTTTTTTTATTCTAGCTTATTTTTCTTAGATCTAAATCCTTAAATATACCCGATCCGAGTTCACTTGATTGAACACCTTAGTTTCGGGTGGGTGGACCTTAGATCTAAAGTTTTAATCTTTTTATTAGGCTTATTTTGTTCTAACTTTTATGTCTGAGATGTCTTTATTCTTCCTTCTACATCTAAGGCCGGAGCTTTAAGGGTCTTTATTTATAAGGTTAATAAATAGATAAAGTTTTGATCTTTTTAGTTTTTATGAAAATAATTAGTAGATAAAGTTGACACCTTTATTAGCTAATTAGTAAAGTAAAAGCTTTAAAGTGATAAACTTATTTGTTTATTAAGTTTGTAAGATCGGGTGGTTTTATATCATTGCGGTTCTTCATTCGGTTACCCTTTTTCCCTTTTTAATACTAGTAGTTTAGAATTATTAGCTTAAAATGTTTATGTTTGATCTTATGATTGTTGCTAGTTTATTTGTTATGATTAGTGAGTAGTTTATTAGTGTTTGCTAAGTGATTAGTGATTTGGAATTTAAGTGCGGGTTTAAAAAGGTTTAAAAAATTAATAGTCATTAGAATTTTCCAATTTTCATACCGTCATTTACTTTTAATACAATTTAAATACTTGTCATTTAAATTACTTTACTTTACTTTACTTTACTTGTCATTTAAATTTCTTTAAACTTGTTTTCGAAGGATTTTAATTTGTTAAACCTTAAACCCGCACTTAATGAACATTTCACGTCACTTAGCAAGCATTTTCGTCATTTATATCTTTTAGATCAATTTAAGTATAATCTTGTAGTTTTTAATCTTAAAATTAATATTAGTTTAAAAATAGTTTAATCCAAAAGTTTAGTTTCCCATTTATATGCTTTCCCTTTTAGTAGATTTAGAAAACCAAACCCAAAAACTTAAGTGATAATCAAGCTCGATTCCCAACATTCTCTTGAATTTCCATTCACTTCTCGCCGAGGAAACGACCCGGGAGGTTTTTGATAATTGCTTTGGTTAAAAGCGATTTTCTAGAACCCGACGGAAAATACTCACTATACTATTATTGGCAATGATCTTATTATACGTAATATATATATTATATATATTTATATACGTGTAGTTTGGACGCGATACCACACTTGTTTTAGTTTATAATCGTTTTGCTCAGTTAATGAACGATTTGGAAAGAAATGACATGCATTTTCCAATTGTTACAATTAACACAAAGTTTCTGAAGTAGCGAACGGAAATGGTTGAAATATGTTACCCAAGTTCGTCTTGCTAAACGTTTGACAGTGGATACGTTTGATGATCTTTTTGATTATCTTCAGCAATTCGAGAAACTGGTTAATGTCTCAAGAGCAAAGAAGTTAGAAAAATCTCATGATCCTTTGGCTCTCGTAGCACATACGGGTTCATCTTCCAGAAACACATCGTCTTATTATGTGACACATCCCACGTCTGTGGTTGATTATGAAGATGAATACCAGCAGGATGATGTTCACACCAATTCTGAAGATCCTCTAGCATCTGCAATGTTGTTACTTGCTCGAGCCATTACTCAAAAATTTTCTACTCCAACAAATAATCGTCTTCGCACTTCATCCAATACCAGAAACCAAGCAATCATTCAAGGAGACAGGGTGAATATTCAAAGCAGAACTTGGTAATGTTGGGAAGAAATAATAGACGAGCTTATGTTCAAGAGGAAATTGTAGAGGGATCGAATGCTCCAAATGAGACTGGAAATGTTCAAAGGACTCTTCGAACCTCATCTTCAGGAAATACTTCAACTGTTCAATGCTACAACTGCAGTGGAAAAGGACATTATGCTAGGAATTGTCCAAAGCCAAGAGTTCGGGACTCGAAATACTTCATGGAACAAATGCTGCTGGCAAAACAGGATGAAGCTGGAGTAATTCCTTACGATGAGACAAACATGAATTTTCTCTTTGATGATGCTTCAAGGATGGAAGAAATTGAAGAAGTCAGTGCAAACATAAGCTTAATAAAAAAAAATTAAAACAAAAAAATAACAAAAACTCTAAATTTTTACGGCCAAAATTCGACCAGGTGGATAACACTTTGATGCTGGGCCAAGCTTTGATTATGCATTTATATTGATGAGGTACAATCTTTCATCAACAATGAAATTGTAAGAACAAAATGATCCAACTCATACTTAAATTATTCACAGTTTCTATTGGGTGATGATCAAATTGATAAGCGATTTTATAAATTTGATTCACAAATAGGAATGTTATAGTGGCAGTATTGAAAAAGATTACATGATACCTGATCTATGTGGTTAGAGCAATTAGTAGAATATGCATATCAGGAAGCTGAAAAACAACAAATATTTGCTCAAAAAGTTCAAAAACAAAACATGACTTTGACTAGTCAACTTGCGTTATATAAGGAAAGGGTTCGGATTTTAGAAAACATAAACGGGGATAATAATTATCTCAACGAATTTCTTGAGGCTGATAAACAAGCAAAACATTTTAGCCAACAAGCCCAGTCTCATTTTGTTCGTGATCGAGATATTATTCGAGATCTAGAAAAACAACAAGATAAATTAGAATTAGATGTCAAAGATTACAAACGGAATATATGAGGGATACTTCAAAAGTCTCATTCAATTTTAAAAAGAACAAATTGATGTGAAAATTGAGGATAATTTCATGGACACTATTTGATCTCGAGCCAAACTTGAATAGACATGTTTGATCTAATTTTAAAACTTGGCATTTCTTTACATGGAATGTTTATGCTTGACCTAAAGCCATTGTCTGTGTATCGATCAACAATTAAAACATGGTTTAGGGTACACGAACCTTATACATTAAGAAGCAATTTCACAATGGCAAAGTTACTTCTTGCCTTAGTTTAGGAATTCCATGAGATTTCTATGCATGAAGAGCTTACTGAGGTCATCTTGATGAATCTTCCAAATAGTTAACAAAAAGTTTAACAAAAAAAAACACCCACTTATCTGTTTAACTTTGTATGGAAAAATGATATGTCCACATGTGTATTGCAAATAAACAGGAATTGTGGACAATAGATTATTTACACTATAATAAATGATCTCTATAAAGGTCTTTGTTCCTCAAAAGATCTTTTGCTGAGCAACAATATTTTCCATCTTTTTTATTCCTTCTTGACAGGAATTCAATGCAAACTCTCTTCTATCCCTGCGGGTATCAAATTGCGAGTGACTCACCTTGATCATTGAGTTAGAAAGATAAAATTGTTTTCAAAGCTGTTGAATTAATTCAAAATAAACTGTAAACGAGCACGAATTTTTTATTACGTCACCGTGAAGAAATAACAATCAATGATTTTTGTCAGATCAGCTCACACCATTTGTAAATGAGTTGCTATTTCTATTTTGGATTTCTTTTAAGACACTATTTAGAGGGATATCAAGAGGTAGATGAAAGATGGTTTTGTGTCTACAAAGAGTGCACTTTTGTGAATAAGAAAAGCAAAATGATTTTTTGAAGATCAATTTTGGGAAGTATTCTCATGCATGAAGTTGAATTATGATGTGTTGTTAAATCATGAATGTGTAGACATTCACTCCATGATAAAATTGAACAACTTTAAAAAGGAAATCCATCGAGATTCAAGAGGGTTTGCAAGGCAAAAATAAAAAGTCTTGAAAGATGTGCAAAGGTGTAAAAGCAAAGTGTTGATTTAATTAAAGATACAACACAAAAAGAAAAACATAAACTGAGGATTCAAGTTTTCAGATAAAAAAACACAAATACTCATTGATTATTCTTGGATTTTGTGAAAATGGAGAACTTGAAGATGAGAAACGTGTCTTTGGATTTTACTGTTAATCTTTGTAAAAGAACGCTGGACAATGTCTAATTGAATATCAAAACTTTTTAATTCAATCAAAAAGACACGGTCTCGAACCTCAAACAGAGTTGGACGAAATTAAATTGTCCTGTCCATCTAAGAAAAACATATGCATATGGTGCAATTCGTGCTGAGAATCAGAATCTTTTGATTACCATATCTGAGTTAAAAACTAGACTAGCAAATGTTGAAAAAGTAAGTCTGTAAATACTAAGTTTGGACAAGTCAAATGGTTCTCAACCTTTTTTGTGTCACACCATTACACAAACTTGTTATTCAAAGAAAACAGATGTTCAAAAAATCAAAAAAAGAGAAAACCTTGTCCTGTCAAACACCAGGGTCACTTTAAGGACTTCACCTACCAAACAAAAGGGGTAAAATTTCCAAAAACCAAGAATGTGTATAGCACCTGGAATGTACAATGTTGTCAAAACACATGTTTCTCAAAACAAGCAAGGCTATTCATGATTTATCTTTTTAACGATATGAATGTGACATTCGTGTTAGAAGATCAATGAATAGAGATTCACATGTAAGGATCAGTGTCTTAGCAATTAAGAAGCCAGAAAGAAAGTAGTAGTTTTATTGTTAGGAATAATAAGCAAAATTATATCACATTTGAAATGTTATCTCAAAACAAAGAGAATGTAATTGTATTGATATTTGCAAAACGCTCTTAAAGCGAAAACTTTGTTATGTGTTTCTTGTATGCAAAATGTGCTGATTTCATGTCATGATAATTGTTTTGCAAATTATAAATTGAATGTGCGTTCGAATGTTCGTAGACCCTTAGCCACTAAATCTAGAACACCAAAATCTTATAATACTACTTATGTAGTTCGCAAGACTAGGTTTTCTAAGGAATCAATAGTATCTAAGTCTTTAGATACTACTTATGTAGTTTCTAAACCTAAGATTGATGTTGGAAGTACCTAAAAAGCTAACGATAAAGTTTATAGTATAAAGAGAATACATGTATGCGATAAGTCTTTTAGCACATACATGCAGAACAAGATTCGAACTAGTTGAATCTGGCAAAAATGGTTTGAATCAAAACTAAATGTTGTTTGGTCTCTTGTTCACACAAACCCAAATGGTCAGAATAGTCGTTCATCGGAAAAATAATCGTTCTCTTGTTTAAGAATATGGGTAGTCAAAATTGCCCACTTGTGCATGTGTTGTTTTCTTCTTGTGTTGATGTAGTTTAGAGTGTTCCATGGATTTTTGATAGGGGTTGTACTTCAAAGCATATGACGGCGATCGATCACATGCTAAAAAATTTCATTGAGACAAATTCATGGCACCGTTCGCTTTAGAAATGATAATTTGCAGCAATCACAGGCTATGGTGATATTATATACTGGCAAGTATCACTATTTTTCTTGTATATTATGTTGAAGGCCTTGGACATAATCTCTTTAGCGTTGGACAATTTTGTGATGGCGATTTAGAAGTGGCTTTTCATTCTAAGACATGTTACGTGTGTAATCTAAAAGGAGATGATTTGCTTACAGGCGATCATGAATCAAATTTATGTACTATCTCCATTTCTGACATGGCTACTTCCTCACCCGTTTGTCTAATGTCTAAGGCAACTTCGACAAAGTCATGGTTATGGCACCGCAAACTTTCACATCTTAATTTTGGAACCATAAATGATCTTACCAAACTTGACTAGTGATTGTCTCCAAAGTTTAAATCATGGAAAATTTCACCTTTGTTCTGCTTGTGAAAGAGGGAAAAAGAAGTAAGCTTTCTCTTCACTCAAACAAAATGTTTGTTCTTGTTTCCAAGTGATCATTCCAAATTAGAATTACTTCTTATGGATTTATGCGGTCCAATGCGAGTAGCTTCAATCAATGGAAAGAAGTATATTCTTGTGATCATGGATGATTATTCTCAATACACATGGGTTTACTTTCTTCATTCGAAAGATGAAACTCTAGAGATTATAAAGAAGTTCCTTGCTCAAGCTCAACTGAATTATAAAGCCAAAGTTTGCAAGATAGACAATGGTACTTAATTCAAAAATGAAAATCTTAAAGCTCATTATGAAAAGTTAGGCATCATGCAACAATTTTCAACTGCTCGAACACCTTAACAAAATAGAGTAGTCGAAAGGCGTAATAGAACTATTGTTGAAGCTACTCGAACGATGCTTATCTTTTCTCGCTTACCTGAATTTCTTTGGGCTGAAGCAGTGGCTACCGCTTGTTTTACTCAAAATTGGTCAATCATTCATACACGACATAACAAAACACCTTATGAGTTATTACGAGGCAGAAAGCTGAATGTTGAATATTTTCATGTGTTTGGTTCATTGTGTTATCCAACGAATGAACGGGACGATCATGGAAAAATGAAACCAAAAGCAAACATTGGAGTCTTTATTGGTTATTCGGAAACATCAAGGGGGTTTCGAATTTATAATAGACGTACTAAAAAGATTATGGAAACCTTAAATGTCAAGTTTGCGAGCTCACAAGGAATGGTTAGCTGAACTCGATTGTTTAGGAACACACGAGCTTCACGATTCTATAATCATATTCATCAGCAGGAAGAAATGATATTATCCATCAAAAGAGGAATTGGATAATTTGTTTCGGAGTCCAATGTTTAAAAGAATATTTTGAAAGGAATTTTCTGATACACCTATTAAATTTCGCAGCACAACCGGACTCAAATTCATAAGACTCTCCTCATATATCTTCCAATTAATTTATGGACGGACATGAGAGCTACATTTGATTGAACATATCTTCCAATCTCTTTATCAGAGGATGATGAAATTCAATCAAGAAGGTTCTTGTCATTTCTGATGGCAAATTCATAATTTGTTTAATTATTATCCTCTAAGTAGTGTGGAAGTTGAGGTCATATACAATTGGCTCTAGAGCCATCAAAATGTGCAGGAAATTGCCACCAATACAACCTCAACCACAATTTGGACAAAAGATAATCCTCTAGACCAAGTTTTGGTGACCCATCCAAAACTGTTTATGTCTCTGCCAACGGCTACACCAGATTCTGAGGTATGCACGTATGCATTAACCTTGCACTAATGAACCAAAGTTATCAAAGAAAGCTATGACAGGACCACTGTAGTTTGGTCAATGCAAGATGAGTTGAATCAATTTGAGAGACTTCAAGTTTGGGAACTCGTTCCATGACCAGAAGGAAAGAATGTTATTGCTCTCAAATGGCTCTGGGAGAACAAGTGTGATGCTGAAGATAATGTGGTTTAAAACAAAACTCGTCTAGTGGCTAAAGGATACAAGCAGGAAGAAGGCATTGATTTTGAAGAGTCATTTGCTCCTGTTGCTCGTCTTGAGGCGTCTCGGGTGGATGTTTATTGCTTTTGCTGCTACATATAAGGGAAATACAAATAATATTACAATCTTTCAAATGGATGTTAAAACGGCTTTTCTCAATGGTTCTTTGAAAGAAGAAGTTTATGTCAGTCAACCTGAAGGGTTTATTGATCCAGAATTCCCAGATCACGTCTACAGGTTGAAAAAAGCTCTATACGGTCTTAAGCAAGCACCTCGTGCATGGTATGACACATTGTTTTCTTTTCTAATTGAACATGGGTTCACTAAAGGTATTATTGACCTGACTTTGTTCACACGACATCACGGGGAAGACATATTACTTGTTCAAGTATATGTTGACGACATTATTTTTGGTTCAATAAATCCAGATTTTTCAAAATGTTTTGCAAACCTAATGAAAAATAATTTTGAAATGTCGATGATGGGTGAACTAAAGTTCTTTCTTGGAATTCAAGTTCATCAATCTCCCCGTGGCATATTCATAAGTCAGTCACAATATGCAATAGAGTTGTTAAAGAAACATGATCTAGATGAATGTGTCTCAATGAGTATACCTATGGCAACTGAGAGGCTGGATGCTGATTTACAAGCACTTTTTACAAATCAAAGATTATGTCGTATGTTGGAGGGTCTTATTTACTAACAGCCAGTCGTCCAGACATTGCTTTTGCTACTTTTGTTTGTGCTCGTTATCAAGCACGTCCTACGGTCAAACACCTCAAAGAGGTTAAATGGATCTTTCGGTACCCGAGATAGTCCTATAACATGGTCTTATGGTATCCGAAGGATTCCGGATTTGAACTAATTGCATATTAGAATGTGACCATGCTGATGTTAAAGATGTTGGTCAAAGCAACATCAGGAGGATTGCAATTCTAGGTGGGAAAACTTATGAGTGCGAGTTCAAAGAAAACAAGATTGTACTGCCTTTGAGGTCTTTGTTTGAGGCTGGATATGTTTCCTTTTCTGCATGCTGTGCACCAAGTTATTTGGGTATGCGCACTCAATGCTTGACTGGGATACAAGTACACGGATTCCTGGATTTGTACTGTTGTCGACTCTACCCAGAAACACACATTAGATGCATTTACGATTCCAAGAGTGCCAGATTTCTTATCATGAAACCTATCCAACATTATAAGACAAAAACACATAGACATCTGTATCATTTTATTAAAGGTCCCCCCTATACATGTTGAGATAGGTACTATGGTAATTTACTTTGTCGGGCAAAAATACAACTTGCGGATCTATTTACTAAAGCTCTTCCAAAAGAACGCTTTGAGTATCTAGTTCATCGCATTGGTATGAGATGTATGACTCCAACACAGTTGGAAAGCCTGACAAAGTTATCTTTTTGAAAAAGATCATACATCAAAAACATGTAAATATATTTTCAAAAACAAAAGAAAAAATTGAAAAATACAATTTTTATAAAAAGCTTTCAATTGAAAATACGGAATCATAATCTGCGGGGGAGTAATTGAAAATTTTTCATTCATATACATCATTTCGGAAATAAAATAAAAACAATGATCTCTCAAATAAACTGAATTTGAAATATGCTATATTTTCAAGGGGGAGTTTTTATTTTAAACTCAAACATCTTCATTTTCGGACTACGTGCTTAGTATGATTTCATTCCAAGGGGGAGTTTTTGATAATGGTGGACAAATTTTGAAATGACTTCATTACTCGAGGGGGAGTTTTTGAAAAAATCAAAATCAAAATTCGGAATGTAAAACTAAAGGGACTGAAAGTGTAATTTCTGAATCTTTTTCGGTTGCTATAAAAGGAAGAAATGATTTTCATTTTAACTTTTCTTTCACCGAGTCCTCTTATCGAGTTTGAGCAGAAAATCAACGAAAGCCTTTTGAGTTCATTACAACGATTACAAACGTTTTTCTTTCTCAAACGTAAGTTGGCATGAATTGTGAAACAGATATTAGATGTGTTAGCATTATCGAGTTTAAACTCGGTATGATTTAGGGGTTACCGAGTTTGTGTTTTTATCAAGTTTATGATAAATGGTTGCAATCAAGGACGAAAATAAACAATGGTTATGTGGAAATAAATGAAAAATAACTTAGAAAAGGTCTAAGATCATGAACTCGATGTAAAAATTGAAACTCGGAAAAGATTGAGGTTTATCGAGTTTGATGATTATCGAGTTTGATTTGATGGTATTATTTTTGGTATTAAAATACTTGAGTTTTGGTTTTTCAAACAGACAAAGGGTTTTCATTTTTATCTCTTTTGTCCAAATTCAGTAAAAGTCAAACGTCTAAACTCATTAAAAGTCAAAATGTCAAACTCAGTAAAAATCAAAATGTCAAATTCAGTAAAGTCAAAAAGTCAAAAACTAGAACAATGAGTTTTGTGGATAAGTAAATGCTTTTGATGATTCATGCTCGACTGTCTGTGGAACAAATCGATCAGTTTCTCATGTGTTTTTGAAACAACCGATAATTGTGCATCAAGAAACAAGTTTTTTTTAATGAATTCTAAGATATGGGTCACATATGTCTATTCATAATTGTTTAAGTGGTCTAAGTCATGTCCGATTTCGGTCGTTTTCTGCAATGAACAGAATGAGGAGTGAGTGACTTAGTGACCATTCAGTTATTAAATTAGATGTGTTTGTCTTCATTGATTAGGATTCATGTCAAAAAGTGAAAGTGGAAAAGTTTTTATAACTTGAATCTGAAAATCCAAGTCTCAATTGTTTAAGTAGTCTAAGTCATGTCCGGTTTCGGCCGTTTTCTGCATTGAACAGAATGAGTAGTGAGTGACTTAGTGACCATTCAATTGTGGATTTGTAATTCTATGATTATCATTATAAAGAAAGTTTTTGACAAAAAGATTTATGGAAACGTTCTCAAAATCTGTTATTGTGTCAAAATGATACTCTTTCACAAAAACGGTTTTAAGAAGTTGTATGATTTCTTTTTCATTTTTCACAAAAGCGTCTTGATTCAAAATCAAAAGAGACATCTTCATCATTCTTGAAAGAGTATCATGTCACAAATAATTTATGGTGAGGATATTCTAAAAATAAAACGAGAGAGCTAAATCCATACGCGAAAAAGCAAATCAAAAGTGTGTTCGAAAAAGAATTGCCAGAACACACAAAAATGATAAATCAAAAGAACAATTCGAATAAAGCGTATGGCATGTGCTAGAAAAAGCAAGAACGAGCAAATGAGAAAAAAACTGATCAAAAATATGTTAAAAAAGAATTGCCAGAACATATAAAACAGACAGTGGAAAAAGACAAAAAATGTCAAATGAATTATTTGTTATCTAACCTCTTAATTTTATTCATTCAATAATCATCATGGCACAACAACAACATGCAACTGATGTTCATCCAGATGAACTGTGTCCTCCAAACAAACGATTTGATCTTATGGATGCCAACAAGAAGGTTGATCTTGAACAAGTGCAATGTCCACCTGAAAGCAAAATACTGACGAATATCATCAAGAATCATCCTTTATGATTCATTATTGCTGCTTCTTCCTCTGTACCATGGATCTATATGGCATAGTTCTGGCATACTTTGAAGAAAGGCGGATCAAAGTATAGGCTCACGTTTATGCTTGACAAGAAAAAGCTTTCTCTTACACTGGATGACTTCAGGACAATCTTTCACTTACCACAAGCAAATGACAACAATCATGACAGCTTTGTGCCACCACCATCATTTTTAGACATGATTCCATTCTATAAACAACAATTGGGTTTTACAATAGAGCTGAAGACATCATCAAGCTTTAAGACAACTGGTCTTCTGTAGCCATGGCAAACGTTATGCAAGATATTTTCCAAATGCTTGACAACACGTGTCACTGGATGGTATCAACCGTCGTTGCAGATAATGCAAATGATGTATTTCTTTGTCAATAACAATCATGTGGATTATGCAGAGCTGCTATGGGAAGGACTTTACTATTCTCTTCATCATCCAACATCTTCGATTCCTTATCCAAGATTTACAAAGATCATCATTAGTCATTACATGACTTGTTTTCCTGACATTTCAAGACGTGCTCGAGACATGTATCACAATCTGCAAGATGATGACATAATGAAAAATATCTTTAATTCAAGGAGACACAAAGATAAAGTTGGCATGCAAATTCCAGATTGGATGATCACTAAAGAGATGAAGCACACAGAGCATTATAGGATGTATGCGGAGGTGTTTGGGTTAAATGTTCCTCTGACTCAGTCACAACCGACTGAGTCTACCCAAGGAACGCATAGGACACCTAGCGCCCCTAGGTCACCTAACCCTAAAATGGATGCAACATAGTCAAGTGCTCTAAAATGGTCTACTGTGATTCGTTTTGGTCTTCCTGAAAGGAGATCTACACGTCTAACTCCACCAGCTCCAGTGCCAACTGTTGATAAAGCAGATGAGATGATCTTACAAGACACATTACAAGTAAGTCTTGCTGAGCACAAAAGTCAAGAAGAGCAAGAAGCTAGAGAAAATGTGGAACTGGTCAACGAGTACTTGGCGTCTGTAGATATTGAAAAGATGGTGGAAGGATCAGAGAATGTTATTGATGATAGTTTACCCTATAGGAATGATGAACCAAATATTCTCGGCACTAGGCTAAAGCCCAGGAGTGATAATGAAAGTCCAGAGGTGGAGATCACTAATGATGAAGAGGTGGAAATTACTAATGTTGTCATACCTGTGAATGTTAACGAAGAGGAGGAAGAAATAACTGATGAAGTGTATGAATTAAAGCGAAGGGAGAAAGGAAGATTGCAGAGTAGTCTAGGAGTACACCATTCCTCACACCAATTAGATATCTTAGGATTCATACTGATCTCGTATCTTCGGATACTGAGAAACTCCAGGAATTGACGATAACTGATACTAAAACTACACCATCATCAAGATCACCCAACACCAACTTATCAAAAACAAATCGACTTCTATCTTTATTCAAAGCCAAACCTGCTCGTTTCAAACGATACAAGAATTTCCTTTCAGAGTTACATGGACTTATACATATTTGTTTGAACATCTGAAAACAAGGTTTCTGTCAATGAAGTCATTTGATACTCTTGCTGATCATCTCCAAGAAGTAATGGTCGAATCATTACCCACTATGGTAGATACGCATATTAAGGAGCAAGTTAAAAAGCAAGTTCCGGAGCAGGTTAGAGATCAAGTTCCAGTGTATGTTGCGAAAGGGCTGATTCTGGAAAGACAAAAGACCAAAAAGGGAGATGGAACGGATGCTAAAGATATTTTACAAGAGCGTAGGAATATACAGGCTGGAATTTCCTCACAAATTCAGAACGCTATTGATAATTACATTCCTTCTTAAGTTGATGCGTCAGTAAGAAGTTATATGTCTGGACATATTCTTCATGTTCATCCAGTTCAATCACAAACACCATCTGTTCCAGAACAACAATATCAACTGTATCTTTCCATGAAAAACAATCCTCAGTTGCAGCAACAAGACATAGCAATATGGCTTGCACTTCAGATGAAGTTTGAGAATCTACAGTACACAAACTGCAGTGACCTTTTGCCGTTCGCCCAAGAGATCAGGACGATCCTCATGATGATGCTCATCCTGGGGGGGAGAATAGTACAAAGCGGCAGAAGACATATGAGTATGAAGCATATGTGTTTGAAGAGTCATCGTCTGGATAAGTCAATGAAGAGGGACGAGGTCCATCAACTTCAGGTAATTAAGAGCAAGTAGATGATTATGATTTTTGGACTGAACTTATGCTTTAGATGATGATGGAAATACCGACAAAGCAAGTGTCACAAGATATTATGGATGAAGTATCACTAACTATTGATGAAGTAAAGTTAAAGAAAATGGCTGATGAGATGTTGAGACAAAGATGTACTTCAGAAGATGAGCATTAATATCATATTGATCAGATGAATAATTTCTTGAAAAGTGACATTGTTTGGGAAAGTAGAAAGGAAATTCTTGTTTCTCCGCATCCACGAAAGACCACACCTCTAGTTCAAAGCTGTCAGAGAGATCCTGAAGCTCCAGCACTATCTCTTATAAATCAAGACCTTTTGTATCTGAAGAAAGGAAGTTCAGGGCCTGAGAAGATAGTATTGTCACTTCACAAGTTTCCTGCAATTATCTTTAATGATGATGATATCGAAGAACGAACTTCCAGATGGGTAAATAAGTGTGTTAAGAAATTTAATCCTTATGCTCGATATGGTGTTGAACATTGGAAGAATCCTCATGCGAAGATCTTTTACATAAAGAAACAGAAAGAGCCTGGAAAACCAAAGGAAGTGATTTATTCAAACTCAAAGATCATTCAAGTTATCAAGACATACTGGGAATTGGGTCATGAACACAAGTTTATCACAGAGATAGTTGCAAGAAGAGCTAATGAGTGCATTGTGTCGATTACCGAGCCTGATTACAAGAATCTCAATAAGAATGATATTGAGGACATGTATTTGCTGATTATGAATGGCAAGGTTCCTGACTATGCAGAAACAGGGTTGCTATGGTCTTTATCAGTATTCATCAGAAGTTCAGTGATATGGGAAAGAGTGCATGATTTTCAACTTGGAATTGAAAGTTATCAACAGAAAGTTAATCTCACTGCACCAACAATATCTTTCCCAGGAGTTGAAAAGCACAAAATGTTCTCCATCATCTATGAGCCCGTGCATGGAATCATATACAAGAATAGCAAGAAAGAGAAAAGGGTGATGAGACATTCAGAGATTCATAAGTTTTGTGATGCAACACTAATTAGAGTACTTGAAGGTTTAAAGAGTTACAATAATGATGTTAAGTATGGCTATGTACAAAGAGAACTTACGAATGATGAGGTTGAGTATCTAAAGTTGTTTGAAGAAGAGATTGAAGTAAGATTGAAGTATCGCAACCGGATGAGAAGATGGGAGATGTATGTGAATGGAAGACCACTTGGACCACGAAGGGAACGCCCAGAATAATCGACCCTTAGGAGGAGATTGTTAGGTTCATAAAAAGTGTCGATTATGTGGTTTAATTATATTTAGTCATTAGTCTTTATTTTGTTTAGAATAAAGTAGCTTGTAATAAGGTATATTATGCTAAAAGTAAGAAATAGCATAATTACCAAAGAATAGGGACTAGAAGTGAAACATTAGGAAAATAAAGGAAGGGAAGGCTCCTTCCTTCTCTTATAAATACCCCCTCTAATCATCATTAGAGGGTGATGCCTTAGAATAAACATTTTCTCTTTCCCTCTATTTTAATAACATTTGAATTTTGAATACTTGCCCTCCTTTACTATTCTCTACAAGCTTCCATGGTTGATTATGTATGATTCAAGATAAATAAGACCAAATAAACTTGATTATTAGTAAAGTGTAAGTTACCAGAAAAAAGATCATGGAATAATTTACCAATAACTATATGTCCTATAAATTTGGTTTCTTCAACCTGTGAAGCAATGACTGGATCCGCATAACACATAGATTTCAAAAATGAATCGATTATTACTTAATAATAGATGATACATATAGAAAACCTAGTACCCACGAACTCCTTCTATAACAGTTAATAGACATTTTAAAGTGGCGATGAACCGTAAACATGACAATGCCAGACAAAAGCAGCATATGATCTGGTTTATATCAGCCTAGGAACATAGCATAGGTATTCCGCGATAATAGGCCAGGAAAGCTGGGTATGTTTCTTTTAAAGAACGCATCAGTAGCAAAACAACTAATATACTTATTTGTTTTACGAAAAAGTATCCTTGCACAGTTTTGCACACGCACATGTTTAAACAAAACCCAAAAATACAGCATTTTATACAGAGATAATATCTTTTGCTCCCCCCCCCCCCCCCCCCCCCCCCCCCCCCCCCCCCCCTATACCAGACCGATAATATTCTTTGTGTGCTTTTAAGGATCACCATGAGTGGTGACAACATGGTTATCGATAACAGAAATTTGACCAACCTAAGTTACCTCAATAACAATGTTTTGAACTTAATCACCATGAGTGATAACAGCATGCATCTTTTTATTTAGCTGCAATTTAATCATTTTGGAGATAAACCATTAAAGAAAATCAACCTCTATAAAAACAAACTTTGCAGTCAAACATTAAGCATCGATCAGGACAGATGACGGGCTTTAAGTCCAAGAATAAAAGGAAATAGTATGTAAGATATAACAATAGATAAAATAGAAAATAGTGTTTATGTAACTAAATCACCATATACCTCATGCGTATGGAATTGCATAACCTCATCAGGATATTCCATAGAGCGACAAACATATACCCCACAATCATAACCGTTAGTATGTTGCGGCAAGCCATTAAAATTTTCTGCACTTGTCATCTTTTATACAGGGGATTTTTGGATTTGCTTACCAGAACTCATGCTCCAAAAAGTAGTGTTTTTGATTGCTTAGTGAACTAATTTTAAAGATGCCAAAAGAAATTTATATCAGACACACAACTACAAAATGAAGTAAAACACACCTAAGATAACCACAATCAGTGAAAAAACCTTTAATAAGAAAAAATAAAAATCATAAACGTCCTTTATAGATATACAAAAAAAACAAAAAAGACCAAAGCCGTTATTTGACCTGTTAGTATTACTTCTTCTAGCACCTCTGTCGATTCTCTTTTCATCTTCCTATAATATAATACGGAAAGCAATTCAACAAATAAAAATTAAAGACATTTATAAGTTGTTATAAAGAGAATAGCTACCTGCTACTTTCCCTCAACCTTCATAATGAAGCTTGGTATCGACCATTTAAGGCTAATCATCAAAATATGGTAGATTCTGATCCTTCTGTTAATAAGGCTAAATGTGTATTGACGGGTCTTTCTTGAGCTCGAAGGAAATCCTGTAGATGCATAAATATATCAGGATATCATACCAAAGGTGACAATTTTAACCAATTAATGTCAAATAAGTTAGGTTGGGTTATTCTTTATGACCTATGAATCTAAAGACATAACAAAGAAATTTACCGTTACTTAGGCCACAATATTGTTGTGATCTATGCCACTACCTTACTATACGCTACCACTAGTTGATGTGAGTTCATAGTCCCCTTCTTATACTTTTCAATCATTTATCAAATCTCGGGGATGAGATCATGTTTGTTTTACAAAATGGATGCAAGTACATTTTAATTCAAATATTACGAGTTTGCCTAAGTAGCTATAACCCACTATGCCCATCACCATGAACTGTTAATTACTAGATTGTAAGCGCGAATGATATGAATAGATCTATTTATAATTAACATCCCCGTTTGGGCAAGTAGCACTTGCTAGTTTACCGGTTGGCCAAAAACGACGAACGTATACCATTTCGGACTCATAGATGTTACGGGTTGAACATCTACATTGGGCACCATCATCTATATGTATTTGAGATACATACATTGTTTAGCTTCAGTGTCATGAGCTTAGTGCATATCGTAATAAATTTTTGTGACATTGTATTCGTTACTTTATTACAGGGAAATCTTGCTATCCGCTTCATTAAATTTATAAACCTATAAATTCACCAACATTATTGTTGACAGTTTAAACATGTTTTCTCAGGTCAATAAGGTGCAAGTCAAGGATACATTGGATGGTCTTCTTTTGAAGTCATATTACTAGAAAGATTTACGTGCATTAAATTTTGGGATATTGTTGTGTTGTGAAATCTTTACTTTTTCAAGATAAACAAGTTAAGCCTATGGGCTTTTGTAACGAACCATTTATGAAATCCAATGTATCAGTTTTTAAACGACTCTTATAGAAGTCGTTCTCATATCTTGTGCTATTGATCTATGAAGTAATACCCTTGAAACATCATATTCCGCTGTGAGCCATTTTGGGGGTGTTACAGATTGGTATCAGAGCCAAGGTTATAGAGAACCAGGTCAAATATTTTTACTTGGTCTATAACCGTTTTTTCAAACATTGCGTCATTCAAAAGTTTTTCAAAGGGACATACATGAAAACGGGTAGTGTTGCATCTAGTTTGCATCTAGTATACATGTTTACATGTTATGCATCATTTTAGCATTAGTTGATTATACTAAGTGCTTACATAGGTTATATACGTGTTAATATTACATTACATATATTACTGCTGGTCTTATATAATATACTTATACAAGTTTATATTATGGTTTCAGATTAACCATGTCATCAGACAACGCATCATCTGCGGTCACCTATATGTCCATATCCTCTGATTTGAATGGACTATCATGGGGCATTCCACTTGTGAATGCCGGCGAGCTCTTGGAGATGGACCCCTACGAGGAGGTTTCCCAAAAAGGGCAGACACCACCACTGTCACCTGCTTATGTACCTGACACTATGGAGTTGGACGAGCATGTACCAATATACGTTCCAGAGCTAAAGCACCCGAAGTACCATGTACCAACAGATGATGACATTCAGGTCGAGGACCATCCTTATGCTGATGATGCTTCACCGACTGCTGAGTCACCTGGATACATTGCTGACTCGAATTCGATGGAGGAGGATTCTATTGACTATCCAGATGAACCTGAGGATGACGATGAGGATCCGAAGGAGGATCATGAGGAGGACCATACTGACTACCCTGCTGATAGAGAGGATGGTGATGATGAGCCCTCCGATGATGACGACGATGATAATGATACTGATGATGAGGATGAGAAGCCCATTGAGGATGAGGAGGAGGAGGAGCACCTAGCTCTGGCCAACCCTTCCGCGGTACCTGTTGTTGACCATGTTCCCTCAGCTGGAGATACAGAGGCATTTAAGACTGATGAGTCTGCACCTACACCGAGATCACCTCAGACTAGGGGTCCCTGATAGGTCTTGTTTATCTTGAATCATACATAATCAACCATGAAAGCTTAGAGAGAATAGTAGAGGATGCCAAGTATTCAAATTTCAAATATTATTAAAATGGAGGGAAAAAGGAAAAGTTTATTACAAGGCACCACCTTCTAATGATCATTAGAAGGGGTATTTATAGGATAAGGAAGGAGGCTTCCCTTCCTTTATTTTTCTAATGTTTCACTTCTAGTCCCTATTCTTTGGCAATTATGCTATTTCTTACTTTTTGCATAATATACCTTATTACAAACTACTTTATTCTAGACAAAATAAAGACTAATAACTAAATCACATAATCGACACTTTTTATGAACCTAACAATCTCCCCCTAAGGGTTGATTATTATGGGCGTTCTTTTTGTGGTCCAAGTCGTCTCCCATTCACATACATCTCCCATCTTCTCATCTGATTTCGATATCTTCTTCAAACAATTTCAGATACTCAACTTCTTCATTGGTGAGATCTCTTTGAATATATCCATACTTAACATCATTATTGTAACTCCTTAATCCTTCTAATACTCTGTTTAGCGTTGCATCACAAAACTTATGAATCTTTGAATGTCTCATCACCCTTTTCTCTTTCTTGCTATTTTTGTATATGATTCCATGCACGGGCTCATAGATGATGGAGAACATTTTGTGTTTTTTAACTCTTGGGAAAGATATTGTTGGTATAGTGAGATTAACTTTCTGTTGATAACTTTCAATTCTAAGTTGAAAATCATGCACTCTTTCCCATATCACTGAACTTCTGATGAATAATGATAAAGACCATAGCAACCCTGTTTCTGCATAGTCAGGCACCTTGCCATTCATAATCAGCAAATACATGTCCTCAATATCATTCTTATTGAGATTCTTGTAATCAGGCTCGGTAATTGACACAATGCACTCATTAGCTCTTCTTGTAACTATCTATGTGATAAACTTGTGTTCATGACCCAACTCCTAGTACGTCTTGATAACTTGAATGATCTTTGAGTTTGAATAAATCACTTCCTTTAATTTTCCAGGCTCTTTCTGTTTCTTTATGTAGAAGATCTTTGCATGAGGATTCTTCCAATGTTCAACCCCATATCGAGCATAAGGATTAAATTTCTTAACACACTTATTCACCCATTTGGAAGTTCGTTCTTCGATATCATCATCATTAAAGATAATTGTTGGAAACTTGTGAAGTGACAATACTATCTTCTCAGGCCCTGAACTTCCTTTCTTCAGATATAAAAGGTCTTGATTTATAAGAGATAGTGCTGGAGCTTTAGGATCTCTTTGACAACTTTAAATTAGAGGTGTGGACTTTCGTGGATGCGGAGAAACAAGGATTTCCTTTCTACTTTCCCAAACAATGTCACTTTTCAAAAAATTCTTCATTTGATCAATGTGATATTGATGCTCATCTCCTGAAGTACATCTTTGTCTCAACATCTCATCAGCCATTTTCTTTAATTTTTCTTCATCAATTATCAGTGATACTTCTTTCATAATATCTTGTGACATTTTCTTAGTTGGTATTTCATAATCTTCTGAAGCATAAGACTCAGTCTAAAAATCATAATCATCTTCTTGCTCTTGATTTCCTAAAGTTAATGGACCTTGTTCATTTTCATTGACCTGTCTAGATGATGATTATCCAGACACATATGCTTCATACTCAGATGTCTTTTGCCGCTTTATACAATTCTCCCCCTCAGGATGAGGATAGTCCTGATCTCTTGGGCGAACGACAGAAGTTCTACATGTAGTTTGTGGTACTTGAAGACTCTCAAACTTCATCTGAAGTGCTAGCCATATTGCTATATCTTGTTGCTGCAACTGAGGATCGTCTTTCATAGAGAGATACAATTGATATTGTTGTTCTGGAACAGAGGGTGTTTGTGATTGAGCTGGATGACATGAAGAATATGTCCAGACATATAACTTCTTACTGACGCATCAACTTGAGAAGGAATGTTATTATCAATAGCTTTCTGAATTTATAAGGAAATTTCAGCCTGTATATTCCCACGCTCTTGTAAAATAGCTTTAGCAATCATCCATTCCATCTCCTCTTTAGTCTTTTGTCTTTCCAGAATCAACCATTTCGCAACATATACTGGAACTTGATCTCGAACCTGCTCAGGAACTTGCTTTTTAACTTGCTCCTTAATATGCGTATCTACCATAGTGGGTAATGATTCAACCATTACTTCTTGGAGATGATCAACAAGAGTATCAAATGACTTCCTTGATAGAAACCTTGCTTTCGGATGTTCAAACAAATATGTATAACGTCCGTGTAATTCCTGAAAGAAATTCTTGTAGCGTTTGAAACGAGAAGGTTTGGCTTTGAATAATGATAGAAGTCGGTTTGTGGTAGATAAGCTGGTGCTGGGTGAACTTGATGATGGTGTAGTTTTAGTATCAACTACCATCAATTCCTGGAGTTTCTCAGTATCCGAAGATACGAGATCAGTATGAATCCTAGGAGATCTAATTGGTGTGGAAAATGGTGTACTCCTAGACTCCTCTACAATCTTCCCTTTCTCCATTCGCTTTAATTCATACACTTCTTCAGTTATTTCTTCCTCCTCTTCATTAACATTCACAGGTACGACAAGATTAGTAATTTCCACCTCTTCATCATTAGTGATCTCCACCTCCTTATCATTAGTAATCTCCACCTCTGGACTTTCCTTATCACTCCTAGGCTCTAACCTAGTGCTGGGAATATTTGGTTCATCATTCCTAAGGAGTAAACTATCATCAATAACATTCTTTGGTCCTTCCACCATCTTTTCAATCTCTACGGACGCCAAGTGCTCGTTGACCAGTTCCACATTTTCTCTAGCTTCTTGCTCTTCTCGACTTTTGTGCTCAGCAAGACTTACTTGTAATGTGTCTTGTAAAATCATTTCATCTGCTTTATTAATAGTTGGCACTGGAGCTGGTGAAGTAAGACGTGTGGATCTCCTTTCAGGAAGACAAAAACGAATCACAGTTGATCATTTTGGAGCACTTGACTCTGCTGTATCTATTTTAGGGTTAGGTGACCTAGGGGCGCTAGGTGTCCTATGCTTTCCTTGGGTAGACTCAGTGGCTGTGACTGAGTCAGAGGAACATCTAACCCAAACACCTTCACATACATCCGATAATGCTCCGTGTGCTTCATTTCTTCTAAAATCAACCAATCTGGAATTTTCATTCCAACTTTGTCTTTGTATCTTCCTGAATTAAAGATATTTTTCATTATATCATCATCTTTCAGGTTGTGATACTTGTCTCGAGCACGTCTTGAAATTTCAGGGAAACTAGTCATGTAATGACTAATGATGATCTTTGTAAATCTTGGATAAGGAATCGAAGATGTTGGATGATAAACAGAATAGTAAAGTCCTTCCCATAATAGCTCTACATAATCTACATGAATATTATTGACAAAGCAATACATCATTTGCATTATCTGCAACGGCGGTTGATCCCATCCAGTGACACGTGTTGTCAAGCATTTGGAAAATATCTTGCATAACGTTTGCCATGGCTGCAGAAGACCAGTTGTCTTAAAACTTGATGATGTCTTCAGCTCCATTGTAAAGCTCAATTGTTGTTTATAGAATGGAACCGTGTCTAAAAATGATGGTGGTGACACAAAGCTATCATGATTGTTGATATTTGCTTGTGGTAAGTGAAAGATTGTCCTGAAGTCATCTAGTGTAAGAGAAAGCTTTTTCTTGTCAAGCATAAACGTGAGCCTATACTTTGATTCGTCTTCCTTCAAAGTATGCCAGAACTGTGCCATATAGATCCATGGTACATAGGAAGAAGCAGCAATACTGAATCGTAATGGATGATTCTTGATAATATTCGCCAGTATTTTGCTTTCGGGTGGGCATTGCACATGTTCAAGATCAACCTTCTTGTTTGCATCTATGAGATCATATCGTTTATTTGGGGGACACAGTTCGTCTGGATGAACATCAGCTGCATGTTGTTGTTGTGCCATGATGATTACTGAATGAATAAAATTAAGATGTTAGTTAACAAACAATTCTTTTGACGTTTTTGTCTCTTTCCTCTCTGTCTGTTTTATATGTTATGGCAATTCTTTTTGAACATATTGTTGATCAGTGTTTTTTTCATGTGCTCGTTCTTGCTTTTTCTAGCACATGCCATACGCTTTATTCGAAATTTTCTTTTGATTTATCATTTGTGTATGTTCTGGTAATTCTTTTTCGAACACACTTTTGATTTGCTTTTTCGCGTATGGATTTAGCTCTCTCTTTCTGTTTTTAGAATGTCCTCACCAAAAATTCTTTGTGACATGATACTCTTTCAAGAATGATGAAGATTTCTCTTTTGATGTTGAATCAAGAATATTTTTGTGAAAAATGAAAGAGAAATCATACAACTTCTTAAAACCATTTTTGTGAAAGAGTATCATTTTGACACAATCACAGATTTTGAGAACTTTTTTTTCCAGAAATCTTTTGATAAAAATTTTCTTTATAATGATAACATAGAATCATGTAATCACAACTCCATAATTGAATGGTCACTAAGTCACTCACTCCTCATTCTGTTCATTGGAGAAAACGATCGAAACCAGACATAACTTAGACCACTTAAACAATTGAGACTTTGATTTTCAGATTCAAGTTATAAAAATGTTTCCACTTTCACTTTTTGTCATGAATCCTGAACAATGTAAACAATTGAGACTTGTATTCTTCAATTGGTATCAAGAGCCATGGAGTGGTGTGCTTAGTTTTTGTGTTTAAGTGTTTCTTTTGGTTCGTTGGTTTTTGCAAAAATCATCCTTTATTTTTTCTTTTTTGATTCCAAGGCTATTATGTACACTAATGGATTATTTACCTTGGTAAATCTGATCTAGTATCTTTAAGATATAGGTGTACAAGCTTAGAATCAAGAAAAATATCATTTTTGTGTTCGAAAAACTTATAAAGAGCAAAATCTTGATTTTAAAATTTTCGGCTTAAAAACCTTAAACCTTAAAGTTTTCATTTTTCTTGTTCCTATAGGTTTAGTAACACTAGTTGTACAAGTATTTTTGCAAAACAATCATCAAAAAGGTGTCTTTTATATTTTTAAGTTTTTGGGTTTCGTAGTAGTGGAAGTTGAACAATTGAGTCGAAAAACTCAAGTCGAACAACTGAGTCGAACAACTCAAGTCGAACAACTCAAGTCAAACAACCTGAACCGAACAACTTACTTCAGTGGAAACCAAACAACTCCAATCTAGTTGAAACCGAACAACTCTACTTTAGTTGAAACCGAACAACTCCACTCTAGTTGAAACCGAACAACTCCACTCTAGTTGAAACCGAACAACTCCACTTTAGTTGAAACCGAACAACTCCACTCTAGTTGAAACCGAACAACTCCACTTTAGTTGAAACCGAACAACTCCACTCTAGTTGAAACCGAACAACTCAACTTGTGTGAAAACCGAACAACTCAACTTGTGTGGAAACCGAACAACTCGACTAAGTGGAAACCGAACAACTTGGCTTTTGTGGAAACCGAACAACTCAAGTTTTCAAAATTATACGGTTTATTTCGTTGACTTGTAAAATCCCGTGAAACATTCAATTGTTTTCCCGGTTTTGTCAAGAATTGTAAAATCCCGTGTAGTTTCATTAATTAAAACACTTAAAAGACAACTTAATTAAACACAATTACTTTCTACCACCGTCCGATCAACCAAGTAATCATTTAATATATACATTTCTCAATGACGACTCTTGCTGACAAAGCAGTCCGAAAATGAAGATGTTTGAGTTTAAAATAAAAACTCCCCCTTGAAAATATAGCATATTTCAAATTCAGTTTATTTGAGAGATCATTGTTTTTATTTTATTTCCGAAATGATGTATATGAATGAAAAATTTTCAATTACTCCCTCGCAGATTATGATTCTGTATTTTCAATTGAAAGCTTTTTATAAAAAAAAACTTGGAATCATGAATCTAATTATGTGATTTTTAAATAATATTATTATTATTTATTTATTTTTATTTATTTTATTTTTTTAATATGAAAAATCTTTTTGAGTTTCTGTATTTTTCAATTTTTTCTTTTGTTTTTAAAAAATGTATTTACATGTTTTTGATGTATGATCTTTTCAAGAAGATGACTTTGTCAGGCTTTCCAAACTTGTGTTGGGAGTCATAATCTCTTACCAATGCGAGGAATAGATTCTCAACTAGCGCTTCTTTTGGAAGAGTTTTGTAAATAGATCCGCAAGTTGGTATTCTGTCCCGACAAAGTAAAGTTCCACAGTACCCTTCTCAACATGTTCCTTAATAAAATGATTACGGATGTCTATGTGTTTTGTCTTAGAATGCTGGGAGTAGTGGGTATTGCATGCAGATAGGCAATGGCACTAGCTTGGAGGAATACAATACATCGGAATCCGGTTGTATTTGTAATCTATAGTATAGTAACGGTGTGTACGCATCCAAATGAATTGTGCACGCATGCGGCATGGGGAAAAACATATTCAGCCTCAGCAAGTAGACATCGGCAGTACAATCTTGTTTTTTCAAACTCAGCTTACGAGCTTTCCACCTATGAAATTCAATCCTCCTGATTGTTACTTTTACATTCATCTTTACATTCTGCATGGGTCCGGAAATCTGACTATGTCGATATTAGTTCAATCGGAATCTTCTCAGAAACTATAGTCCCATGTTATAGGGGGATATCTTTAGGTCCGAAAGATGCCGTTTAAACCTCTTGAGGGTTTTTGTTTGGACCGTAGACGTGCTTGATACGAGGCACATAAAAAAGTAGCAAAAGAAATGTCTGGGACGACTGCTGTTAGACATATGTCCTCTATTATGTGACGATACTGGTCATTTGATCAGTAGGGAGTGCCTTGTAAATCAGATCCAGCCTCTCAGTTGCCATAGGTGTGTCATGGGAGACACACTATAAAGAACCATGTTTCTTTAACCATTCAATCGCGGTATTGTGACTGGGACTTATGAATATGCCCGGGGAGATTGATGAACTTGATAGTCTAAGAAAGACTTTAGTTCAACCCATCATTGTCATTTCAAAATTATTTTTCATTAGGTTTGCAAAACCGTATTGAAAAAAATTAGATTTGTTATCCAAAAATAAATGTCGTCAACTTAAAACTTAAACAAAGTATATGTCTTCCTCCGTGACGTCGTTGTGAATAAAGTCGGGTTCAATAATACTTTAAGTGAAACCAATGTTCAATTATTAAAGAAGACAATTTGTTCAGACCATGCACTGTGGTGCTATGCTTAATCAAGAAGATGACTTTGTCAGGCTTTCCAACTAAGTTGGAGTCATACATCTCATACCAATGCGATGAACCAAATACTCAAAGCATTCTCCTCTTTCAATGGACCATTGAGAAAAGTCATTTTGACGTCCATTTGGAAGATGGTGATATTCTTATGAGCAACATAAGCAATAAACATTCGAACAGCCTCAAGACGAGCAACAAGAGCAAATGACTCTTCAAAATCAATGCCTTCTTCCTGCCTGTATCCTTTTACCATAAGACGAGTTTTGTTTCGAACCACAATATTTTTAGCATCACACTTATTCTTCCAAAGCCATTTGAGAGCAATAATATTCTTTCTATCTGATATAGGAACTAATTCCTAAACTTCGAGTCGCTCAAATTGATGCAACTCATCTTGCATTGATTCGATGCTACTATGATCTGACATAGCTTATTTTTTGTTCTTCGGCTCCATAGTATTAACGGCTAATGCATACATACATATTTTCGAATCAGTTTGAAGTCTTTGTTTAGTTATCACAGGTTTGGATGGGTCACCAATTACTAAGTATTTTTCAACAAAATATACACAGCATAGATAGATTGCCTCTCTTCATGTGCTTTGGTTGTAATCGATCCAACAATGACTAGGAATGATTTGTACAATATGCAAAAGAATTAGAGGACGATGGAATACATTACAAAATTGGATCCTAAAGTGTTTGTGATTTTTTAAGACATTATTATCCTAGATACATTATCTATGGTAAAAACTGACTTTCCTTTCCTTACACTTATCGTTCCTAACTTTTAGGACCCATTTCTTTTCTTCTTAGTAACCCATGTATATGCTGATGGCATTGTTTTTCTAATCCACAATTCCCCCGCCTTATTAGTCTCTTAAACAACATCCACTAGTAACTCTTTGAATATGTGATAGTGGATTCTGATGCAACTGATTCTATGGGGTGTAGCAACAGATTTGTTTTCGTTACTTTTGTGGTTATCTAGTACTAATAGGCACTAAATTAGCTTCTTATTCTCAGCATTCCGTCTTTTAAAAACTTAGAAACACAAGCATCATGATTCGAATTAACACTCATTTTCCACAATAGCACAACAGCAATAACATTTCGAGTTCCTGGAATTTAAATGTCAATAACACGCATTTACAAACATTGATTGATTCAGGAAATACTAGAAATCCCTAGGTGTTCTTCTACCTCAGATCTTCTTAAACTTCACATGACTAGTGTTTGGCAAGACCTATCTTTCCATTGAGTACTCCTAGGCTGTGGTCTGCTAACATTAATTTATGATTTATTCCTGTAATGTAGATACCTGGATTAGTATTCAAGAAGTACTGAATTCAACTATGGTGCTCAAGTTTGTGTGGTAGCACTTGCAATTCGATACATGCCTGGTTAATTTCACATTTTGTGTATTTCTTATCAGCTTGCTTGCTGTTTGAGGCAAATTCTGTGGAGTTGACTGATTTTGATACACCCTCTGACTCATTATTTTTTAAACCGACTTTTCTTTGCAAAATATTCTCCTCAAGTTAGATCTGAAAAAAGGAGCCGTTTTCAAAAACTGATGGTTTTAGAATCCTTGAGGCCTTTTGGTTGTCGAACACAGAGGTTTATCAACATAGTGTCCACACAGATTTTTCCTTTGCAATTTTTCAATGAGTTTCTTAACTCACTTATTCAATGTCTTGTCTTAAGGCAGTTATAGCTTTCCAAATCTTGTATTTCAAATATTGTTCACTAGTTCCTTTCGAAATACATTTGAAGCCTTTTCTTACAAACTGTGTCAATTTTCAGTTGTTCTTGACATTCTTGTAAGCGATTCAATAAAAATTGAGTGTTTTTCTAATTGTAGCAAAACTCAGTAAAAGCTCATAGTGTACAATCTCCTTACTCACAAATCAGTTTGATCAGTAAAAGCTTTTGAGTGCAAGACATCACATTCCCTGTCTCTATGAGATATAAGCATTGTAATTCAGTGATCTCATCAAATCAGATTGAATATTGCAAATAATAACACTTAACATCTTTAGACTCACATTCTTTGGCAAAGCAACATCATACATGTTGGAAAAGTTTCTTCAAATCAGAATTTCAGTTATCAGCAAGTTCATCTCCAAGAGATTCAACCGTACTTTAAAAAATCTGCAATGCATTTCCTGCTTAAGTTCATGTCAATATGGGCCGAACCTATCAATCTGAGTCTTAAAAGGCAAGGGCATCAAAGGTCTTAACTAAGAGTTCCCTTATCTTGTCGCAGGTTGGTTCCGAAGATGAAGAAAAGGTCGTTTAAATGTTTATTTACCCATGCGTGTTGATAATTTCTTTCAGATGATTAATGTTATTTGTCATGACATTAAATGCTTTTCTACGTTTTGCTTATTGATTTAGAGCACTTGAAAGAAATCACGTTTTCTAAATATAATTGGCTTTGTTTTCACAAAAGATTTCTTCGTATTTTCTTCTTATTTCATTTTCATAGTGCGAAACTGAATTTCATAATGCTGGGTTAGGGGTTTTAAAATTTCATAAAGCTATTTAACATTGAGTAGACAAAAGGTCACTAAGTCTTTATTCAATGTTGATCGACTTACTCTCTACAAGAGTCTGAGTGTCTCTTCCCTATCTGGGACGAGTCTGTTTGCAGGATCAGATTGGTCATGTATGATCGCCATACAATCATGGTATACTCATTTTGAGCCTTTTTGAGGTACCTTTGGAATTGCAAAAGTAGGTCTTCCATTAAATGTAGGGCAATTTGATGCTAAACATATGAATGGTTTGGAATGATTGACTCCGTTTGTAGAAACCAATTTCATTCAAAACTTTATTTGGAATTTCCATGAAATCATTTGCAATATATTTTTCTTCCTTAACATCAAATCCGTTATACCATTTGTTTTTCTTCCTTGACAAGTACCTTCGTAATGTGAACTTGGTTTAAAAGACTCTTCTGTTGACAACTCATTATGTTTCTCTTTGACAATTGAAATTTCATAGGCTTTTAACTTAAACCTTTTTTTATGTCATTTCACTTTGAGCTAATAGTCCGAGAGCTTCATTTAACTTATTTCAAGGTTTTTCATAGTCAACTGTAACGATCAGTAAAGGCCATTACCTCCAAACCTCAGTCTGTTTATTTGAAGTGCAATCTTAGCAACTATCCCCGAATACTATTAGATTACTCCTGCGTTCTACTAGTTCCCCACAGAATAGATTTGCACACAGTAAACCTTGCTTCAATGGTTGCATTTGCTTTCTTTAAATGCTTTTGAATCGTTTTATTTACATCAGACATCAGCTTTAAATTAGCATTAAATTAGCAAGTGCAACACTCTCATCATCACTTCTACATCATTTTGGTCATCCTAATATCATTCATCTACACATATCCGGTGAGTCAGGAGTGACATCACTATCACCCTTTTCCAACTGCACAGTGTTAGTAAGGGATTCAGATTCGGTCAAAAATTGTGTATGTCATGGTAAACCACATTATCGTCAGTATAGTATTATACCAGTTCTACATGGCTCAGATCAATTCCTGATCTGCATGGAACCACCTCAACTTTGCATGTAACTGTAATGTGCTTCCAACTCTTGTTCATCAATCTCTTCATCCGTGTCTGCTAGCCAGTCAGATTGCTCTGCTTGAAGTTTGAATCACCTTCTCAGCTTGTTTACACAGCAACATCATTTCCATGTGATAACTGAGTCTTTTAACCCGTTTTGCTTTCTGCAATATATCCTTAGCATATGGAACCAAAATTCCTTACAGTTAAAACACTGTATCCCAGACTGTTGCACTACTAGACCACCTACAGTTTCCCTAGCCCCAACAACATTTACTGCCCTTTGATTCCCAAACTGTCCAGTGTGATTATCATTCTTGAACCTTGGAGTAGTATCCACATTCTTGTTTCTGGTGTTTGAGGAAGTTCTGAGGTTATTGTTGGTAGGTTTGTAGATTTTCTTAAAGTACTTTGCAATGAGAGCCAAATTTTTCTGCATTTCCTTATCCTTCTTGAGCCTTGTCATTATCACTATCTTCATACAAAGATGGAAATCAGATGAGGTGTAATTGGCTTTGCTATCTCTTTGCCTTTGTGTCTTGTAGTTGCATAAGATCTGGATGGAATTGAAGCTTTAGATGTTGGTGTATATGATTTGTGAGACTTTGATGATTGATAATAAGGGTCTTGAAGTGTTTGAGCAGTAGCAACAAGTGCTAATGGGTTAGCATTCTTGGCTATTCTTTCAGCACAGAGTTCATTAACTTCCTTTTGGTATTGTTTCATAATGTCAAAGAGTTTGTGGTATGAAACTTCATCCAACTTGTGTTGTTGCTTGACAATTGTGACAAATCTTGACCATTCTGGTTGAAGTTGTTGAAGAAATTAAACATTGACTTGCATCGTAGCAACTGTCAAATTGTTTTTGATCATTTCATTCATCATCTTGTAGAATCTTGTATAGTAAGACTCAATGTTTCTCCATCGTGAGAGGTGAATTGGACCAAACTCCCAGAATAATTTGTCTTGACATCTGAATATTGAGGTGATTCCCCTGTTGTAGCCTTTTGATGGCTCCCATATTCTTAGCTGTCTGACATGCATCCAACAGTTGAGATATTTCATCCTCTAATTCCAGTCAATATCAATGAATCGCTTCTTTTTCTGATTCAGAAAATGAGCTCTATTTTTAGGAGTCATATTCATAACTGTCCTTGACTGTTGTAAATTCAGGACACTGTTGGAGAATCCACTGTTGCAGAAAACGGGTGTTGTGCAATCGTTGGAGTGTAAGGACCTATGAGAATGCACTTCCTTAAGAGCATCACCAATTGGTCTTTGTATCAATGAATCGTAAGAACCTGAGTCGCCATTTTCATATCGACCTGTTGCAAAGCATGGTTAACGATCCCTTGAACCTCGCTGCCATATGTTGTTATGCATATTGACTGTCGGTGTGAGAAGTTACAATTGGAGTGTGTCATGATGAATGATTGAAGAATTATGAAGTGAAAATGATTTGTAGGATCTTAAGCAGGTAAAGTGATTGTTGTTGTTGTGGAAAACAATTTTACGGGATTTACAAGTCTTGACTAAACCAGAAAATACAAGAAGTATTTTATCGCGGGTTATTTTACTAAATCAAAAAACCGTGAAAACAAATTGTTGTCGGTGAAATCGTTGTTGACGTTGAAGACTTGAACTTATCGATAACGATTTGGTGAGCTTAAAACGTTGAACGGTCAACTAAATTTTGAGCTTGAAATGATTAACGGTTGATTAAAACTCAATTAAGGACAAACGGTGCACTAACAATTCACGTTGGAGGGCTAACGGGCTGTTTTAAAACAATAGGGACTAACGGTGTAAACTTGTTATAAACTAATAGAGGTTTAAAACAAAGGTAATAAACGAGTTGATGAATTATACTTGAACCCCAGGACAAAACTTGTAAAAATGGAAATTTTTAATCAAACGTTTCCCATCCTGATACATCATCACTTACCGTTTAAATTTTTTATAAATAACACGATTATATCTTTTTCGCTCGCGGACTCGTTACGTTATTGTCGTTAACATCTAAATAAACCAACGTCGATCGAACGATGTCACAACAAGATGATTATAATCCTTAAAGTCCCAAATAGAGCACCGGCACTCGAAACCGAAAACCCAAAAATTTTTTAAAACATGAAGATTTTGTTCTTGTGTGTAATTATTCGGTTTTGCTCTAGACTTTGGATTGTTTTCGGTCTTGTAATATTACTAGATTTGTTTTGCTTTAAACTTGAACGCTAGTCGGCTCAACTAAAACAATCGTTCGGGGAATTCCAACTTGTGATACTCGTTTCGATTGATCTAAATAACAACTAGTATCGTGAAGAAGAGTGACTAACTTTCGGGTCCTTCAGATTGTTTACTGCGTATCCGGAGTTCCTAAAATTTTCTAGATCGGCTTCTCAGTGGTGTTCTATTCGGATTCCTCATTGCTGAGAAACGTGACCTAGTTCTTACACTCGTTCGGCTCTTATAAAATTACACTCGTTCGGCTCTTTGAATTGTAACTCGTTCGATTCTTTGAAATTGTAACTCGTTCGGCGGTTGGCTTCTTGCTAGTTCGGTTGATACAAGAGTTGTAGGATTAAAATATGCTCGAAAATAAGCTAAAGAATAAGCTTGACCAAGCAGTTTAACGTGGAGAAGCTATGAAAACGTAGAAAACAAGAAGATACGCCAACAAAAAAAGAAATGACTACAAAGCTATATCAGGTTGTGAATAAAAGTTTTTTAAAACTTTCACCTAACAAAATGGGCGAATTTCTGTTTGAACAAGAAAACTAAAAAGCGTGAATAAAGAGATTTAGCCCATTTTGTCAACAGCCCAAAAGAGATAAAAATATAAGATACTAAGTACTAACCAAATTAAAGCAACGAAATGAAAAAAAATAAAAATAAGCTAGAATAAGCTATAATAAGCCCGAAAGTAATAAGCTCAAAAATACCACAAACTTAAACCACTAAACCCACCCGTGGCGAGTGATACCAAATGTCGGAACCCAAAATCACCTTCACTTCACCATGGAGACCAAGAAAAATAGATGAGGAAAAATGATAAGAATTGTAGAGAGAGGTTGGAGAGAATTTTAGAGAGAGAAAAACAAGAGTTGGTTAATTCATACAAGTGAAAAATAACAAATGAGAATCAACACCATTTTCCATAGTGGAAAATGGTTTAAATACCCTAATGAGCCATGGGCTTTCTAGGTGGGATGGGCTTGGGATTGACTTGGGCTTAGGCCCATTACACATACAATATTAGATTACTAAATAAGCCCTTTTACCCGTCTAGCCTATTACAACATATAATTAATTAAGTGACCGAGACCTAATATAATGAACGAACTTCCTTGTTCGACTCAATATTTTGAGGCTAACAATCTCCCCCGAAGTGAGTTCATTGTGACACTCCTTCATGAGATCAATGAGATTGCTTTTGTCGTTAAGATCTTGTGGTCTTGGTCTCTGAATTCGTTGTAGGCTTGTTCCTTCATGCTTTGTGATCTTTGATCTTGAGCCTTTGTCATTGTCTTTCGACTTCGTCTTTATGTCCGAGATCTTTAAATCTTTTCCTTGCTTGTCTTGATCATCTTTGCCACCTTGCGATCTTGTGTCTTGACCAACATGCTCATACTTTGCATCATCTTGAAAGCTTGCTAACAATCTCCCTTGATAGACTTGATATCTTTGAAGGAAGATCTTGTATATCAGAGTTTGTGCGGAAGTCTTTGTCTTTAATTCTTGAGCTTTCATGATTCTTGAATCTTGATGCTTATAGAATGTCTTTGTAGATTGAGCATGAGCATGTGGTAATGAATCCGACTTCAGCTGGAATGAGGCATCACCATCTCCATCTTTATGTATCCTGAAATAAAACAGTTAGCAATAAAGCGGGTGGACGAATATGGCTTTGTCATTCGTCCGGATTTGGTTAGATTAACCTCCGGTTCCGTAGGACCGTTTTACAGTATAAATACTGTACCTGTGATCAGGTAGATTCAAAGAATCTCCTTGACAGGGTTTCCAGCTCAAAGCGTAGGATCTTCTAACACATATGTATTAGATTTACCATGCTTGCTTGTTCTCATTACCGGAACGTCTCAAAGCAGACAACACGGTAAGAGTGAATCAGATAGTTACTATCTTTCTGATTAAGCCGTCAATTCATTTCCTGGAACAAGTTTGATTCACATTGAATCACACCATCGTTTCTTTCTAGTTGACACAAGTTTGATTCATATAGAATCTCGCAAGTCACCTACCAAGAGCTTGTTTGATGCTGGCTCAAGCAAAGGTAATTCCTTTCATTGTGAGTACATAAGTATCACTCGGATGTTCTGGCACAATCACAAGGATAATGCGTAGGACTCTTGTTAACAGCTTGTGAACTAATTGGTGTTCAACAAGTGTTAGTAATGGAATGTGTCCTAATGAGATTTATTTATGGATCTCTTAGCTCTAGACTCGATTAGTGCGTTTTGGTTTTAGTAATCGGAGGCTGGAGCAGACTGCCACCTATTCAATATCAACTAACTCGGAGTGAGAAAGTCAATAAAAGTCGTGTGTATCTCCGTGACAAATGAGACAAGTTTCTTTTGAGAGAAACCCGAATGGCTGGGAAGGGTTGTGCATTGCATCACTGGGTCCATGATGTCGTCTTCAATGTTAGCAATCAACATTGTGATTCTGACAGCATATGTATTGACCCGGTTTTTACTAAGTTTATGTCGGATGGACTTCTTTCTTTAGACCCTTTATCCATACATTTCTTTTTATTCTTCAACCCTGCAATGCTTACTAAGATGTCATTATAACACAACCTTGTTGTGATTGTTCAGTGTTAGCTTATCATTCGTCTGATTCTTCCCTTCTATACATTCATCTCCATCATACTAAGGATGTATTCTAACTATGAGTGTCCTTGGTAAGATCCCTCGGTTCTTGTTTGGATCATAGGACAAAACCTAACTTACCACCTTATGACTTCGATTCGTCTGAATAAGCATGGTTGTGGGTATGAGTTTCATAACCATAAAACCTTTTTCGAAGTGTTTCAAGAATTGAGTATTTTGGACGTGTTTACTCGAAGGAAACAGTTTAAAATATGAAACAGAGTCACATTTTTAGTGAAATGAATTGGTGATGAAATGCCTTTCATATCTTTGTTATTGATAATGCCTACTCTTTCTAAATTTCTTTACTTGTGATGCAGCTGGATCTCATTATTGAAAATGGCTACTATGTCCATTCCTCATCGGTGGAAATATGATGTTTTTGTAAATTTCAGAGGTGAAGATATCCGGAAAAGTTTCATGGATAATCTGTTCAAGGACTTCAAGCAAAACGGAATTCATGCTTTTAGAGATGATAGAGAATTGCCTAAAGGAGATGTCTCCTCATCTCTACAAAGCCATTGAAGAATCGAGGTTTTTGATAGTTATCTTCTCCAAAAATTACGCTTCTTCATCACGGTGTCTTAGGGAACTTGTGAAAATACTTGAGTGCAAAGAAATGGGAAAGGCTAAACACGAGGTTCAAATTATCTTTTATGATGTTAAACCCGACGTGGTGAGGAAACAAAAAAGGAGTTATGAAGAAGCGTTGTGTAGGCACGAAATTTCAAATAGTACAAAGGTGGATAAATGGAAGGAAGCTTTATCCATGGCGGCTAACTTATTTGGATGTGATCTCGAGGACATGACAAATGGGTAAATTTCTTATTTTTGAGTAATTATCTGTAGCGTTTAACAGCCTACAACTGGAAATCTAGCACGGATAACTCAATCTTGAAGAAGACAAACGCACAATAACAGCAGCAATATCACGACAGAAAAGAAAAGGAAACGAGCACAAGCAAATAACCCTAATTGGACGTTTGATTAGTAAACCTGAAAGAATGACGTGAATAATCCTTTCCCCCTCACCCCCTTATATAGAGATGAGGGGGAAGGAACCGACTTGTACAAGGACACAAGTTCGGTTGTAAAACAAAGAATAAAACAAATAATTAAACAAAAACGTGTTTGCTTGGTGATAAACAATAACCCATGTTCTGTTATTTACTCCTAATTCTATTTGGCTATATAAAAATTAACTTACACTTTAACCCCTAGACAATGAACTAATATGAAGACTAAAAACATAACAATTTCCACCTTAGGCTTCATATTAGCCTACACCGACACTCAGCAACTCCAAGCAGTGGTGTAACTTCCATCCAGGTACCACCATCGTCAAGGCATCCACAGTATTGTGTTCAGTACCCACCTTCAGAACTTTAACTGTCTTTGCTTTCAAGACTTCTCTGATAAAGTAATAACGTACATTGATGTGCTTAGTCCTCTCATGAAAAACATGATTCCGCGATAAGTTAATCGCGCCCTGATTATCATAATTATCTGCCACAGTGTTAAGCTTCACGCCCAACTCTTTCAAGAGTCCCCTTAGCCAAATAGCTTTCTTCACAGCCTCCGTAAGGGACATATACTCCGCCTCTGTAGTTGAAAAGCCACCACGTGTTGTAGCGTTGCCTTCCAGCTTACAACACATCCCTGTACTAAAAATGCGTAACCAGTGATAGACCTACCTTTATCCGGATCTTTAGCGTAGTCTGAATCAACAAAACCTGTTACGTCCACATGGTTGCCACGATCAGTCCCATACACCAATCCCACGTTTGCAGTGCCCCGCAAATATTTCAAAATCCACTTCACTGCTTCCCAATGATTTTTACTCGGATTCGTTAAATATCTGCTAACTACACTTACCGCATACGCTATGTCTGGCCCGTGCACACCATCAAGTACATTAAGCTTCCAACCGCATTTACATACGACACCTTACTCATCCTTTCAACATCACAATCCCTAACCGGGCAATCCTTCAACGATAGCTTGAAGTGCCCACCCAATGGCATCTAAACCGATTTCCCATTGTCTATTCTAAAATTATTCAGAATCTTAGAAATGTACCTGAATTGTGACACCCTCAGAATCTTGCGACTCCGATCCCTGACGATCTCCATACCAAGTATCTTCTTTGCTTCCTCGAGCTCCTTCATGTCAAACTCCTATTTAAGCAAAGACTTGGTAGACCTAATGGCAGCCTTACTCTTACAAGCAATCATCATATCGTCTACATATAACAATAGATAGATATACTCACCTGGTGCATAACTCCTGTAATATACGCAGCTGTCGTAACTGCTACGCTTGAACCCATTGCTCAGCATGTACTCATCGAACCTCCTATACCATTGCCTAGGTGACTGCTTCAAACCATAAAGAGAGTTCTTTAACTAACATACCTTGTTACCTTGTTCATATCCCGGTGGTTGCTTCATGTAGATCACTTCTTCAAGATTTCCATGTAAAAATGCCGTCTTTACATCAAGCTGCTCCAGCTCATAATCTTTACATGCAGTCAATGCAAGTATAACCCGAATAGATGTGTGTCAAACTACCAGAGAAAATACTTCATTGTAATCAATACCTGCCCTTTGTGTGAATCTACGAGCCACCAACCTTGCCTTGTACCTAGGCTTTTGAACACCTTCAATCCATTCCTTTATCCTGAACAGCCATTTGGAACTCACCAGCTTTTGCCCAGCTGAAGGATCTACTAACTCCCATGTTGTGGAATCCTATAATCTTCACCCCCCCCCCCCCATATATCGTTATAGGACTCATCTAGGTATGATAACAATGATTGTAACATCCATCATAATAAAAGAAACAATCGTGTTACTAATAAGAGATATTTCCTTTATAACATTAATAAAGAAACTAACTACTAACTACTACACACGCTTTCTATGCGTTTAGACTCTTATTGGAGAGACTATCTATGAATGGATACCAATACTAGACGCCTTCCCCTTCTTATTACTAGAGGGTTTAGGTTACAAGACAGATAAGATTCAAAATAAAATTAGGAAAACTATAATCACCATTTAAATACTATTTGACTAATCTTCAATCCACAATTAATGTTGACTAAATTCTTTTAGCTGAGCATTAAATACTGTTTGACTAATCTTCAATCAGCATTAATGTTATTCAACTTTGTCTTGTAGGTCCTCCACCTTTAATATGTTTTGTCATAATCAACTCAAAGTATAATTCCCAACAATCTTCCCCTAGTTGATAATGACAAAACCAATAAGCACAAGCTTCCCCTGAAGCTAATATAGATGAAGAACTTCCCCTGAATCCATGCACTCTTCCCCTTTTTGTCATAATCAAATAGGAGTGCATGTAGATGGTAAATATATGAACAATAAGCTTCCCCTTAAAAGTATACTTGCCATCTCTTGAATCTTGAACTCAGTAGCATAGATCAAATCTTCCTTCAGTGCGTAGAAGACATTATTAAACGTCTTTGAATCATGCATAATTCTTGTAGACAACAAATAGTAACATGCCGACAAATAAATTTTGTAAATTTATTTATGTTCATGCCAACGGCCACCATCACAGTGAGCTCTGTTGCATCAACGAGAAACCAGTCATGTGTGAAAAATCATATCCCCCCCCAATGAACTGTATCGTATCATACTCTAACCAAATCTGTAAAAGAGCGTGCAACAACCAATCAAGAATCATATCATGAACTGAATCTTCAAAACGAACTATACACATCATCATTGTTCAAAATCCAAACGCGTCTGTTGTCCCATATCGGACGATGCTAGCAGAAGAAATCGTAAGCAGACCAGTAGGAACCATAAAGCCTACCAGCAGGAACCATAAACTAAAATTTCTGATGAAAACCTTATAAACCCTAGATCGAGAGCCACGAGGCTCTGATACCAATTGTGGAATCCTATAATGACTCCATAGATCGTTATTAGGACTCATCTAGGGTATGATAACAATGATTGTAACACGCAGCGGAATATAAAGAACACAATCATGTTACTAATAAGGTTTTCTTTATTAAACATTAATAAAGAAACTAACAACTACTACACACGCTTTCTAGCGTTTAGACTTCTTCACTGGAAAGACTAGCTAAATGGACACCAATACTAGACGCCTTCCCCTCTTTATATACTAGAGGGGATAGGGTTTACAAGACAAGATAAGATCAAAATAAAATTAGGAAACTATAAATCAGCATTAAATACTATTTGACTAATCTTCAATCAGCATTAATGTTGATCTTTATCTTTTAGCTGAGCATTAAATACTGTTTGACTAATCTTCAATCAGCATTAATGTTATTCCAACTTTGTCTTGTAGGTCCTCCACCTTTAATATGTTTTGTCATAATCAACTCAAAGTATAATTCCCAACACATGTCTTGTTCTTCCTCAGAGAATCCATCTCTTCTTCCATAGCAGCTTTCCACTTAGAACTATCTTCACAAGCAACTGCCTCCTGGTATGTCAATGGTTCATGAGTATCTTCTTCCTCTGCTGCAGCAAATGCGTAAGCAGCCATATTACTTTCATCTTGAAACCTCAAAGGTTTCGTTCGTGTCCTTGGCTCTCTATCCCGAACCAACTGATAATCTGTGAGATCTGGTGGCTGATCGGTTTCTTGATCCCCTGCATCTTCATCATCGCCATCTTCCTGATCTGTCTGATCTTCCTCAGGCGTATGATTATTTAACCTCTGCAGTTCCACCTCAACCTGTAATTCCTCAACAGACTTATCACCTGCACCAGAATCCTTCAACGTGTCTTTGTACATGACACTTTCATTGAAGACCACGTTTTCATGCCTAGTGTACCTATTTTAAGGTGATCCACCATCAAAGCCTATATAGTCTGTACCCCTTTACACCCTCTGGATACCCCAAAAGAACGCATTTTATCCCTCCGACTCGAGCTTACTTTGTTTATCGTGTGGATATGCGACACAGCCAAAAATCCTCAACATCTCATAATCACTTGGATGTCCCGACCACATCTCCATAGGTGTCTTTTTCTCAATCGCTATCGATGGTGACCTATTGATAAGATATGCGGCCGTACATGTCACTTCTGCCCAGAAGGTCTTGGGCAATCCAGACTGAATTAATAAACAATGTACCTTACCCATGAGAGTTCTGTTCATACGTTCTGCTACCCCATTTTGTTGCGGCATCCCGACAACTGTCAAATGTCTAGCAATCCCACTCTCAATGCATAACTGCTCAAACTCCCGATTACAGAACTCAAGACCATTATCTGTCCTCAGCTTCTTAACCGTCTCCTAGTCTGATTCTCTACTAACTGCTTCCACTCTTTGAACCTTCCAAATGCTTCGTGTTTGAACCTGAGGATATAAACCTATACCCTCCTGGAATAATCATCAACAATAGATAAGAAATACATCTTACCTCCTATGATTCCACCTGAGACGGACCCCATAAGTCTGAATGAACATAGTCTATCACTCCCTGAGTAGTGTGCCTTCCTACACCGAAACTGACTCGATGTGACTTTCCCAGAACACATTTTTCATAAAAATCGAGCTTACCTAGACTTTTCTTGCCAAACAGCCCCTGCTTTTCCGGCACCTGTAGTCCCGCCTCGCTGATATGTCCTAGTATTTTGTGCCAAACCTGCGCAAGACTGTCTTTTTCTTCAACACTAGCATTAAGCTCACCTGCCATTGCATGGCCATCCAAAGAGTATACGAAATTATCCCTTCGTATTCCAGATAGAATAACCCTGGAACCAATAATCACCTTGACTTTGCCCGACTACAATTTTACGGTATATCCCTCTTTTTCAAGAGTTCCCAGCGATATCAAGTTTCTTTTTAATTCAGGAATATACCTGACATTGTGTAACACAAAAGTTGACCCATCTTTCAGTTGTATCCTTACATTGCCAATACCTCTGATTTTACACTCCCTGTTGTCACCCAACTGTACACTGCCCCCATCGCATTCTAGAAAATCAAAAAGTATATCTAACCTGGGTGTCATGTGGTATGAACATCCTGAATCCATGATCAAGTCTAGCAGAGCCTGAGCCTGTGTGCTCATCACCATCATCACCTCAGAATCGTCATAAGTCGAACCACTAGAGCTTGGTTGCTCATCTTTCTTGGCGTAACCTGTTGACTTCTTGCGATTATTCTTCGGACAGTTTCTCTTCAAGTGATCCTCAGATTGGCAAATATAGCACTTGAGTCTTCCACCTCGAGACTTCGATCTTGACTTTCCCCTTGACTGACGTGAATCCCTACGATCAGTTCTTCCCCTCACATATAACCCTTCACCATCATCCCCCTTCGCCTTAGACCTTTCTTTGATTTCCTTTGAATTTAGTGTGGCCATCACATCCTCCAAAGTCAAAGCTTCCCGTCCATAAAGCAAGGTATCCACAAAGTGTTCGTATGATGCTGGTAAAGAAGTGAGTAATAATAAAGCAAGATCTTCATCCTCGAATTTTACCTCAATATTTGCTAAATCAAGAACGATTTTGTTGAACTCATCTATATGCTCGGAAATCTTTCGTCCAGCCGGCATGTAGAATGTATACAACTTCTTCTTCAGGTACAACTTGTTGGCCAAGGACTTTGTCATGTACAAAGTCTCGAGCTTGGTCCAAACCCCCGCTGCAGTCGTCTCCCCGGTAACCTCTCTCAGAACCTTGTTACCTAAACACAAAATCACGGCACTGTGAGCTTTCTTGTTTAGCTCAGCTTTCGCTTCAGCTTCCATATCCGCGGGTAAAACCTCCAGAGCTGCTTCACATCCATGTTGGATTAATAAAGCACGCATCTTGATTCTCCATAACCCGAAATCACCAGTTCCATCGAATTTTTTGATGTCAAACTTGGCTCCCGTCATTCTTTAATCCCTTTATTAATTTGCTAAACCTTGTGAAAAAACTTACAATCACAAAATAACAAAGTCCCTTGTGATAAATACTACACAATAATTATCTTGGCCCAATATAAAAGATTAATTAATTAAAAAAAACTTATATCAGCCTTGGCCCCAATAGCAATCTTGGCCCAATATAAAACCCTTATTCTTTACTGCGTAGCTTTCTTCTTCTTTCTCTATAACTCCGGCATAAAAAACAATCGACACAGAACCTTGTCGATCTGAGAAACAAGAAACCCTTTTAAGTCGAAAAACCCTGCTGCAATTATGTTGCTGATCTATGTAACCAAACCAGTAACCCCTTTTCGTTGCCCGATTCAATCACAAAATAGATCAAACGCTCCCTGTGAATAAGTACTACACAATTAAAGATATGTTCTTGAGATATTTTCGTTTTTTTTTGTATCGATTGGCCCACACCAATATAAAACAGATTTAATTAATTAAAAAAAAATCTTCATATCAGAGCCTTACGGCTCCGCCAAATAGAAGATCTTCTGGCACAAATACAAACCCTTATTCTTTAGCTTGCGTAGCTTTCTTTTATCTTTCTCTATAATCTATCGGCATAAAATAACAATCGACACAAGATCCTGTCGATCCTGATCGATAACATGAAACCTTTCTAAGTCGAAAAAAATCCTGCTTGACAATTATGCTTTTGCTGATCTGATGTAACACCAACCATGGTAAAGCCCCTTTTCGTTGCATATCGTACCCGATCGTTTTGGATATACCACGCAACTGAAAGCGCTGCGCCTTCTTTCAACACAAAATATTCAATACCCTCACGATGTCACCGTACACACACTTCGCAAGATTGTTTCCGCTAATTTTCCAGTAATAATTTTTAGACACAAAGGATCTTGATACAACTTGTTGGTTTTGATTATCTAAACCCGGATGTTAGCTTTGTCTGGAGAACCAGAGAACCCTGTTAGAAAACTACTTGACACTCGTGCACACAGCTTATAATCGAATAGAGACAAGAGAAGCACCACAAGTATACAACATCTTATACTCCTACAAACGTTTGATTAGTATTGAAAGAATGATGTACTATAAGCCTCCTACTCTCTCACCTCCTCAGAAAGAGTATAAATGGCTTGTTGAGCCACGAATGGGTTGGGTTTGGTACAAAAGTAAAGACCCTCCCACACCATACGACCTTATTACTTTGATATATAAGTAAAAGAAGAGATGATGGGGAGGGTAAAACCGACACCAAAAGAGTCTAAATCGGCTGTAGAATGGGCTGGGTTTGGACAAAGTAAACCCACGACCTTTTACTTGACTAATAAGAAAGAAAACTTAACACTCTAATTCCTGGACTTCGTTACAAGTTAATATAGAGGCTAATATTGTAAAAATATGTTATTCGGGCGAGCAGGTCGGGGATGTTATTCCTCGCTCTGCGCCCCTAACCTGATTAAAATCTCTGTTTAAGCCCCTAACCAGCCCCTAACCCACCCCGTAAACCGATAAGCATGGCCCGCCCCGCCCCAACTAGTTTAGGTTTCGGGTTTCCTATCGGGTTTTGGTTTTTTTTCATCCCTACTACCATTCAAAAAGCTGGTTTATACCCTTATGAGAACTTATAGTCATTATCATGTTTTAATTAGACAAATAGGCCATTTGTTTATCAATATTAAAATTTAACTTTGTCTTACAGAGTTCCTATGGTGTTTGATAAATTAAAGACTACGTCATATTGCCGATGAAATATATATTCCGAAAGTTACGTATGATGAAACTTTCATTCTATGTGTAAATAAACATAGTTGGGTATTTCTGCAAAGAAGAAACTCACTTAGATTAGATCTTTTCAGGTGCTTACGAAGTGGATAGCACATAATACCCTAATCGCCTCATCTAGAGATACACTCAAAAGGAAATTCCTTGGTTTTAAAAGTGCAAAACATGTTATAGCCTTCGTGTGCTCCTTTATAACTAACATAAGAGTCGTAGTCTATCCTTTGATGCCCCATACCTGTAATACCACAATCCACTTCTCTATCACTTTCAATTCCATAACTCACTAAGAAACATCTTTTAAAACATTTGAAAATATAATTAGAAAGTGGATCAGAATTCAAATAAAAGCTATGCATATATCTATAAAACTGATGTAACAGTATAATATGTGATATACTACAGGTTAAGGCTTACTTGAGATGTTAAAAAATGTTGTTAATATCTATATAAAAACTGTAGTTAACATGCCAGAGATGTCAATTTTTAAGCGGGCTATTGTTTGTTATTAAGATCCACCCAAAATGAATAATGTAAATTACCCTTCTGAATTTTTATTTTATTTTATTTTTATAATTTTGTTTATATTATAAAACTGTGAAATAAAAAAAACGGAACTGAAAAAATAAGGTTTGATAGGTCAAAAGCAGTAAAACATGAAAAGTACGGAGTAGGAAGCTGTCTTATCCTGTTAATAAAATGGGTAAAACTGCCAGAAAAAATACGAAACAAAAGTTATAAAGTTATATAAATCAAAAACTGTAAAATGTGAAAAATACGGAACGAAAAAATATAAAAAATTGTCTTGTCCCGTCAAGGGTATTAAAGGGGTAGTGATGATAGGGAGTGGTAGCAATAACATGACCCTTTTATAAATTATTTACTTATGCTAATTCACAAAATTATTAAATGAAAGTGCCATTGATGTCATTTATCAGTAAAGCATGCGAATAAAGCAAAAAAAATAATCGAAAAAAGAGGTTAATTTTTGTTGGTAACGTTGACAATAAAATATGTAACTTAATTAACAAGTAATTTGAGGTATTCTTAATTTGTGGTTTCTCTACGGAAACGTAAAAAATGATTAAGGGAAAAGTTCAACATACATTCTCAATTTAGTAAAGATTCAATGAACCAATCATATCTTTTTATTTTTTAATCAAATAAAATAAAACTTACTTTTCATTTTTTTTTTAAATTAAATATCTCACAAACCGTTAATCGTTACGCAAAATGAAACATACCATCGCGACGAGAATTAAATCATCTTTCTATAGAGGGGCACTTTGATATACTTTCGACGAACTTTTTTTTCAATTTTTTTTCAGTCACGTCTGAAAAAATCATATGTGATTCTGGAAAATCACATGTGATTTGTATCACAAATCACATGTGATTTTATTAAATCACATGTGATTCTGATACAAATCATATGTGATTTTTTCAGACGTGACTGAAAAAAAAATCAAAAAAAAAAATTCGTCGAAAGTATATCAAAGTGCCCATCTATAGAAAGATGATTTAATTCTCGTCGCGATGGTGTATTTTTTGTCGTTTGACGATTTACCGTTTGCAAGATATTTTATTTAAAAAAAAGGTGGAAAGTGAGTTTTTTTAATTTAATAAAAAAACAAGTGGCTATGATTGGTCCATTAGGTCTTTGATAAATGTTGAGTCTACATCGATCTCATCTTAAATGATTAAAGCCTCCATTTAGCCAAAACGTGTACAAAGTTTAATTCAAAAATCACAATTTAAAACTACTCTTATTAGCACAAAAGTGAAAATGGATTCATCTCGTCCCCTCTTTTTGTTGAACAATGAATAAACCTCGTAGGTTATGATTTATTATTCATCATCATTTATAATGGTGTAAACCCTAATGCCCTAAACCCATAAACCGGGCTTGGGCCTATTATCCACTAATACTCCCCCGTAATTCAAGCGGCGAAATCGTGAAAGCTCGGACTGGAGAAGTAAACTATAAAAGATAAAAAACAAAACTTTAACCTAATAAAAACATTAACGGAATAAAAAAGCGAACCGACTCGTGATCGAAGCACGAACAACAATATAAGATTGTGCAGATTTGTGACCTTAGCACAAATCACCAACACAAATTATGATTGTGTGGATTTGTGACCTTGGCACAAATCCCAACACAAATTACGGGATAAACCAAAGTATCCCGTAACAGAGGGCGGGATAACCCAAAGTATCCCGTAACGAAAGACGAGATAACCCAAAGTATCCCGTAACGGAGAATAAACTAAGTATTCTCTTAAAGAAAAAAAAACAAATAATAAACAAACTAATTTTTTTAAATAAACTAAACCATTAATGGCTAGTTGTTGCTTTCTTCAACAGTTTTCATATAGTATTGGCCACAATATACTTATGAAACTTTTTGCTTCCTTCTCCAGATACGTTCTACTGTTGCCGCCGTCATCTCGATCTATTAGGTTTTTTTTATTGGTATTTGATAATTGACGAAGTGGTTTAAGGGAGGCGGCTTAACATAGCCACCTAGGTCTGGGGATCAGACCCGCTCCGATACCATGTTGAACAATGAATTAACCCGTAGGTTATGATTTATTATTCATCACCATTTATAATGGTGTAAACCCTAATACCTTAAACCCATAAACCGAGCTTAGGCCTATTATCAGTTAATATCTTTCTCTTCCATGTAACACTTAAGTGTCCAACATTACATTTTGTAACCGTGTCACTTTGAAAATTGAGTCCTACTCGACAATCTTTAATATTTTCTTTGCTAAATAAAGATGGGCATGAGGCATGTCAGTGCCAAATATAATTCATTTGG